>CAJFCO010000121.1:1668538-1694710 GCA_904066015.1 Synergus gifuensis
ACCAAACGATTCCCTTAGGAAATTTTCAAAAATATTAAAAAGTGGGGTGCAAGCGTGAAGTTGGCACCCCAAATTTGAAAAGTTCATAACTTTTTGAATTTTGACCACCAAACGTCGAAAGTTGACCACCAAACGCCACCAAACGACCACCAAACGATCTCATAAGAAAAAATTTGGATATTTAATAGTTCGGGTGCCAACTTCACAACGGTCCAAAGTGGTCATCGGGGAAATTTCTCTATTTGGTGATACCCAGTGATCCCGTGAGTACACAATTTTAAGAACATAAAATGAATTCAAAAAGATTTTAAAAAGTTCAAAAGATTTCAATATATTACTAAATATTTCAAAGAATTAAGAAAATTTACAGTTATTCCAAAAGATTATAAAATATTTTTAAAAGTATTTTAGAAAGTTGTAGAAGATTTAATTAAAAGGATTTAAGAGATTTAACAGATTAAATTTTTTTTTAATTTAAAAACATTTGTTATGCTTTCAAATTACTTGAAAATCTTATGAATTCTTTTGAAATTCCCTTCAAAATTCTTTAAACTCGATTCTAAAGTACAGGAGGCGAATACAAATCCAACTCTATAAAACGTTGCACTCTCCCTTCTTTGTCGAGCTATTTCACCGTCCCACTCTATTTTTAAGAAAACAATAATTTGGGCAAAATGAAATATGAAAATTGTATTATGTACATAAATTTTATTTCAAAGAAGGATACGTAGCAATTATGACGAGAGCTGATCCATCGGTTAAACGCGATTTTTATTTCGAGCCAAATATCCACCCCTCGGAACGCTTGGATTCTACAGGAATCATAATACGAATCATCAAAACTTACTCGTCTTTCTAATTGATAAACAGTATTAAATAAAATTTAAGTTTCAAGCACGATTTACAATTTTAACGCAAAATTTGTCATGCTAAAAATAAACTTTTCAAACCTAGTAACTCCTTCGAGAAAAATGTCCCTCTTTATAGTCTTTTAGAATTACACATGTTTAAAATTCTCTTTTGTGTTCTTTTTCTTTTGTAAAGAGACATATTTTTCTTCGAAACGCTTTTAATACCTACTTTCACAGTCGTTAATCATCGGGATTTGCAAAAAATATGAAGGAAACAGGTTAAAAACTTTGCATTTGAAATTAAATATTAAGGGACAATCGACTCCGCGACCCAGGTATCGCACCTTTTGCATTGAGCAAACCAGCTTGAATATCCGAAAGAGATGGGATTCCGCTGACTAATCCTCGAGCTGCTACACTTGGTGGTGATTTACGTAATCGTAAAGCTACTCTATTGATATCATCCTTCGTTATATTTTCTGTAGGGATTAAAAAAAATTAAATTAAAAACTGATAATTGATAGTTACATAAAAATAAATCAAATCGATAATAAAAAAGAAGATATTAGAATTAAGATGTTGGAATTATCAATGGAAAATTATATACTGATCAACTTATCCATTTCTCAAATATACAGAAATATACTGACTAATCGCCTGGATGAAATATTCCGGCCGATGTCTAAATCCAGTGGCGAGAACCTGCCTGCCAATATCTTCGAAGACGACTGGTCTTTGCTCCAAGTTCATCAGGAGTAACGATTGGAGTTGCTTCTTAGCCCTCTGAAAATAAAATTATAAATAAGAATAATCAAAATTGGGTAAGTGTTCTATTAGAGAATCTTTTTTCGTAATCATACCTCCAATTCAACCGTTGTGGTTGAACCAGCCATCGCGACTAATTCGTGAACAATTACTGCTGTCATTTCTCCTACTCGAACTTCTGGAGAAGATGCGTGAATGCAAAAGAGACCTGTGTCTGCATACGCGTGATTGTAAGCAGTGGCACTAAACATCCACTGATATCTGAAAAAAGGGGAAAATTTATATTGTCAAATCCAATTTTAAGATTTTTATCCGTCCTAGCATTTTCTAATGACCTACCGATTAAGTACGTTGGTGTAGAGTTTTGTGTACATTCCTTTGCCAGGACCTCCTGCACTAAAACTGCCTCCACCTCCCATCATCGTGTTCAAAACACACATCGCAATGAAATCTGGATCTTGATGCGAACATCCTTCCAAGCCTATGACAATATGAGATAATCTAGGAATGCCACTTGACTCTGGGTGTACAGGCATGCTTCCTTCTTTCTGTTAGAAAATAACAATTTTGGATTCAAAATAACATTTTTAATTGAATTCATCGTTTGGAGTTTTAACAAAAATGTTTCACTTACGACTATTAATCCTCCTGTGTATTGCGCAACGGAATCATCGACTAAATTTCCAGTTTTACCTGGAATAATCAGGTTTTGATCCTCCTCCCAAATAGGCTTTTCGTCCACGAAATATCTATAGTTTATTAATTATTATTAATATTAATGAGATAAATTTGTAAAGGATAATTATTATTATACATTCTTTAAAATAAAATATTATTATTAATTACTTTTGAACAGCTTCGACGAGACGTTCATGTTCGACGCCAACGCCAGCGATGACCATTCTACTTGGCGTATAGTGATTTTTTAAATATGTGAAGAGAATTTGCCTATCTATTTTACTAACGTTTCCCTGCGGACAAATTTTGGGGAGACCTAGTGTATTGTCTCTGTAGGCAGCCTAAAATAAAAGTAAGTACTCTTTAACTAAAAAATAATTATTATTTCTTAAAATAGAAGAAAAAATTACTCACAGCGTGAATCATATCTAGGAGAAGTGGTTCTTGTTCAGGTCGAGTCAGTAAAGAATCGATTTCAAACTCAATAGTTTGTCGAGCTAAACTCAACTAAAAATAAGTATTTGTATTAGAAATCAGCGAAGATTTAAACGTATTTGAAAACCGTGTGATATTTTATAATTAACAAACCTCTTCCACGGTAATTTGAGGTCTTAAGACGATATCTGCTAATATTTCTGTTACGGCACTCAAACCTTTACGTTCTGCAGAAGCTGCGTAAATAAATGTATCACGAGAAGCCTGGCAATCAAATATCCCTTCGTGTTTTTCCATCGCGAGCAATATGTGATCTCTGCTTTCAAAATTCTTGGTCGACTGAAAATTTTATAGATAAATAGTAGTCAATTAAAATCCTTTTATACACAAGAACAATATTAAATTTAATATATATTATATATACTTTTTTTTAATTGGCTAATCAAAGGGTTTTCACCTTTTTACATACGGAATAATTCTTACATTAAATGCCAACTTCTCAAGGAAGTGAGAAATACCACTAGGATAAGCGACTTCATAACGAGGTCCAGAGTTAATCAAAACTGTAAAGAGACATTTTTAATTAACACCATAAAATTCCATATAAGAAAAAAGGTAAAGTCACTAAAATAAAATTTTTGTTCTGTTAATTAATTATTTACCACCAACGGTGCAAAATTGTCCAAAGTAATCTTCTGTAGCGACTTTTAATCCATTGGAAAGGGTAGTTATTTTAGTCTCTTGGTCCTCTTTTTTAGCAGTAGAATAAATTGGAGTTGGTAAATTTGGTAAGGGTTTTGATAAAGGGGGGAAAGGGGTTACAGATGAAATAACTGGACCATCAGGTGATTTCGATTGGGAAGAAAATCCACATTTTTGCCAGAAATGTAGGTACTTCGATTGTGTGCAACTGAAAAAAAAAGATCCGTGTTATTTCTTAAAATTAAGATTCGTTTTTATGAAAATAACAAAACCTTGACAACTCGTAATTGTACCAAAGGATTGATATATAGTTTAATCAGTTAAATTTTGAAATAGAGGTTAGGTTCAAAAAGTCAATATATCGTTAAAAAATAATCATAAATACCTGGATTTAGTCGCCAAATTCAACGGAACCTGAGCCTTCCTCACTAACATTTTAGCGTTTGTATATTTTCCTTTCTGTAAATATGAGCGATTTCATTTAAAAGTAATTCTTTCTTTAGGAAAGAAAACAGACAGAAAACAGCAGAACACGCACCTCAGCACCTCTACATGAAAAAATAAAAGTACACATGCGCGCATGTCAACGGTCAGTTCAACAAATAGTGAGCAACCATTTGAAAAATATATACGAATACGAGCTTGTGAATGGTTAATTTTCCCGCATTATAATCTACTTTTGCCCGTTTTGACCCTTCTCTTTCTGTTCAACGTTGAACGTTGAATATTGTTGAACATTTTCCCACAAATTTTCCCGTGTCCCCACGTCCCTGAAGAAGTTGTCAACATGGCTGAGCCAGCTGGTGAAAAACTGTCTAAAAAGTGAGTAAAGAAAAAGAAATCAAAATGTCGGATTTGAGAAAAATATTCTGAACTTTGGGTTTCAATATTGTATTTTTAAAATCATGCAAAGTTTACATGCAAGTGAAAAAGGAAGTTTCCACCCTTACGGATTTCACTTCTGGAGAAACCACGTTGCTTCTCAATTCACATATGCATTTCTGACACTTCTTTATTAGTATGATGTAATAGATAAGTGACACTCTTGTCGTTTAGATTTCCTCTCATTGATATTGACGTTTAATCCTGTCACGTGATGCAAAACTATAACTAAAAATTCATGATGTTGAGGATTCTAACCAAACAATTGACTTTCGGTCAAACGGTGATTTTAAAAGCATTTCCTGACAATACATGTTCCAAGTTGCGTCAAATTTCTATTCAACAGCCTTCAAAAAAGTGCGTACTTTTTTTTAAATTATTGCGAAATTATGATGACGATTATTTGTGAAGTTTGTGAATTTGATATTTTGAGGTTATATTGTTCCATTTTGCTCTAAAATTTTTCCTTATTTTAAATGTTTTAAACCTTTCTGTATAAGACCAGTAGAAGACTAATTACAGCAGATACAGTAGAAAAAATGACAAACGTTTGAGATTCATATTCATTATTATGTATTTATTTTTTTCTTACATTGTTAACTATTATTAGAAGATACTTTTGTTTTTTATATGCGCGTATACATATATCAACGATCAATAAAACTAAATAAAGCTCAAGCTGGCTAGCTTCAGCCTTATTAATAATTATGTTGTAGGTAATATAAATTTAATGAATTTATTAATTTAATAATTAATTTTAATAATAAATTGAATACATTTAATTTAATGCTAATATAAATTTATACATAAATAAGTAGAGTGACCAAATAACTTAATCACAAAAAAAAAAAAGGGCCATTTTCATCTCTAAAAAAAGGATGTTTGATTTAAGATGAAATTTAACCTTTCAATCAATCTTTTCTTTAGGGATCAAATGGTACCACTTTCTTACTCTTCGATAAGAAAAAAAGAAACGATGAAAACGCGATGCAATACTTTGACTTTTGCTCAAATTTTCGGGAAATTACGCCGTTTTTAATAAGTTGTCAACATTTTGGGCAATTTAAAAAATAATATGGTACATTAGGACATTGAGCTAAAATATAGTACTTGATAGTACTTTACTGTTAAAATAAAACGTCTGGTCATCCTAAAATAAGGAAGTCTTGAAAATAAATTTGTATGACATTTTTGTTTCCAGTGAACTAAAAAGGCGACTGAAAGCCGAACAGAAGTTGAAAGAGAAAGCAAAAGAGGAAGTAAAAGTTGTGGAGACGCAGTCTAAAAATAAATCTACTGACAAAAAGCCAGTATTAAATGACGATGATTTTAGTCCAAATGTAATTACCTTTCTTTTTTAATATGGAGACTTTTATTTCTTATTTTAAACTTTAAATTAAATTTCGAATGATGAACAAATTTCTTTTTGCAGGAATATTTTAAGATACGAACGCAGAGTGTTTCCCAACTCAAATCGTCCGACGAGCATCCTTACCAGCACAAATTTCACGTATCAATCTCCTTAGAAGACTTTATAGAACAGTATTCCGAGTCCTTGAAGGAAGGTGAAGTGCTAGAAAAAGTAATATGCAGTGTCGCCGGTCGTGTTCACGCAATTCGCGAATCGGGGGCGAAATTAATTTTCTACGACCTCCGAGGCGAAGGCGAAAAAATCCAGGTGATGATGAACGCTAAAAAATTCTCTAGCGAAGAAGACTTCTTCAAGCAAGCGGATAAAATTAGACGTGGAGATATTATTGGAATTGTGGGAAGTCCAGCGAAAACCAAAAAGGGAGAATTTTCGATCATTCCGACGACCATTAAGCTTCTTACTCCTTGTCTCCATATGCTTCCTCATCTACATTTTGGTTTAAAAGACAAGGTTGGCTTAAAATAAATTAATTTTTTTTCGGCAAGACTAAAAAGAATTGGTTTTTATTATTTAAGGGCATGCAAAACTTAAGAGCTTTGTTATACTTTACCATACTTCACCATTTAATAATAAATATTTTTTTGCCAAAACGATCATTTACCTCCGTCTGTATGAAACGAAGGTAAGTGGCCTAGTTTTAGCAAAAAATATTTATTATTGCGAGCGTAAAATTGGAGAAACTAAATTGGATTTATGGTAAATTATCATATGCTCTTAATTTATTGTTTATTTACTTAATTAATAAATTTTTGCAGGAAACACGGTTTCGTCAGCGATACTTGGATTTGATGATTAACGAAAATGTTCGACAGACATTTTACATTAGAGCAAAAGTAACCGCTTACGTTCGTAGATTCCTGGATAATCTCGGTTTCCTTGAAGTCGAAACGCCAATGATGAATATGATCGCAGGAGGTGCGGCTGCAAAACCCTTCATTACTCATCACAATGATCTTAACTTGGATCTCTTTATGCGAATTGCTCCCGAACTTTATCTTAAAGTAATGTATTTCACTGGAATTTTTCATTCCCTATTCAGCCCTGAAATTTTAAGCTTGATCCAATAACTGGTAATTTTTTTTTTCAAGATGTTAGTAGTTGGTGGAATGGATCGAGTGTACGAAATTGGAAGGCAGTTTAGAAACGAAGGAATAGACCTGACTCATAATCCAGAATTTACGACTTGTGAATTTTACATGGCTTATGCGGACTACAACGATCTGATGCCCATGACAGAAGACATGATCTCAGGAATGGTAAAACAAATTCACGGAAGTTACAAGATCACTTTCCATCCTGACGGTCCTGAAGGTGAAGGAGTGGAAATTGATTTTACGCCTCCTTTTAAAAGAGTTTCGTTGATGAAGACTTTAGAAGAGGAGTTAAAGGTTTCTTTGCCTAAACCTGAAGATTTGGGAACTCCGGAAGCTGCTAAAATATTGAGTGATATTTGTGTTAAACACGAAGTTGAATGTCCAGCTCCAAGAACAGCCACAAGATTGTTGGATAAAGTAAGAATTTTTAATTTGAATTAAATAAGTTACAAATAAAATGATTGCAAATTGTAATCTTTTTTATTTCATTATAGCTAGTTGGCGAATTCATCGAGGAGAAATGTATCAATCCAACCTTCATTATCGATCATCCGCAAGTTATGTCTCCATTAGCAAAATGGCATCGTTCAGAAAAGGGTTTAACTGAGAGATTCGAGCTTTTTATCATGAAGAAGGAAGTTTGCAACGCCTATACAGAATTGAACGATCCAGTTGTTCAAAGAGAAAGGTTTGCATGTCTCTAAATAAATCGTTTAATTGAAATTTTTAGTTGTAATAATAATAATAATAATTAATTTTTTAGGTTTGCCCAACAAGCGAAAGATAAAGCTGCAGGAGATGATGAAGCGCAAATGATCGACGAGACTTTCCTCAATGCTTTGGAATATGGATTACCTCCAACAGCTGGATGGGGACTCGGAATTGATAGGCTCACTATGTTCCTTACAAATTCGAATAACATAAAGGTAATATATTTATTGTGATATAAATAAATAAATTGATTATAAATAAATATTAAAATGATAAACTATAACTCAAAAATTGGCTTCAAATTTTAGGAAGTTATACTTTTCCCAGCAATGAAACCTGTCGAATCCAACAAGAACAAAGAAGCTGAGGAGAATTCAGTAAGTAATAATATTCCCGAGAAATAGTAAATTACTTGAGGAAAGATTTTGACTATTTATACTATGAAATTGAAAATAAATCATCACTAATTTAAAAAGAGGTTGTTTAATTTCCATTTAATAAAGTGTATAACATTAAAAGACGGAATATTATTTTTTGTAAAATAACCATACACAGGAGAGTAAAAATCTCTTGAGGCATGTTAATAAAGATTTTCGTTTTATTCCGTTGGGATGAGTTTTTTAACTGAATTATAATGTGCGCCTAATTCGTACATGTGTCGGTGGTAAGTCAGAATAATTTTTTTTATCTCTTCGTATTCGTCGCCGACAATATAGGGAATTCCTGTGGCTTGAATCACCTCGATTGGACATTCTAGGATTTTAGATAAAACTTTAAGCTGAAAGTTTAATACAAAAAATTCATATAAAATCGAGAATTATTATCAAGATTCTATCTTAGAAAAAAAAAAAAAATTTAAGTACCTCAACTGCTCCGCCCCAGGCAGAAGTTTCAGCAACATTATCACAATACTTTTCATATTCTTCTGGAGATAATAAATCCTCGGATTTTGAATTAACAATAAAAGGAAGAAAGTCGTTCATATTCTCTCTCAAGTAAACAGCAGTTTTTGTTCGAAGATCCTGGAATCCGAAGGGAGATAATCCTAAAAGTTTCAGTTGATGGGCCACTGCATTATAAAGACTGAAAAAGAAATTTTATTCTGTGTTTTTTTAGACTTTAAATGACCAATTTAAATACAGATATATGTATATCGTATTAACTTTCTTAAGGGCATGTGATACTTTTCCATAAGAGCAAATTAGTTATACCAATTATACATGCATAATAATAAGTATTTTTAGCTAATAAGAGTCAATAAACCTTTGTCTATATAAGGCGAAGGTTTATTGACTCTTATTTACTAAAAATATTTATTATTATGAATGTATAATTGGTATAAGTAATTTGCTCTTATGGTAAAGTATCACGTGCCCTTAATGTGGAAAATTTGACTTACCAGTGTCCATCACTGGGAATTTCATGAATAACAAGTTCACGTTTCACGAGAATTTTTCTAATAGCTATCATCTCCATGTTTCTTTTTCCGAAAATATTTTCAGCTTCTTGTTCGATTATTCTTCTATTTCGTTCCCTTTCTTCGTTTGCTTTCTTTTCTCGTCTTTTTTGTGCTTTTGAAACTCTTTGAGTTGTTTGGTGACTTTCTTCTGCGTTTTCATTTTCGACTTGTTCTGTATTTTCTTTTAGTTCTGTATTTTTTTCTTCATCATCGATTTTTACTTGGGAGAGTTTAAAATTCGCCATTTCTTCATTCTGCCTTTTATCCAAATTTGATTCGAGTCGGACTATTTCTTCTGTGACTTCCTTCTTTTGCTTTTTGTTGCTCTTGGTAATCGTCTTCTTCAGAGATTGGATTTGTGCTGAAAACAAAATAGGTAACAGGTAAGAAAAATTTTTTATTTAATAACGTTAAAAAGTTACATTTTAAAAACGAATAATTCATATTTGTCTCTTTTTTTTAATCTTCGGATTCGATAGTAGACTTAAAGCCTCAAGAGTCTTTAAATTTTTAATGAAATTCTAATTAAAAAACAATTGCTTATACATACAATTAAAAAGATGCATAAACAAACAATGTCGGACTTTTAAAGTTATACAAATAAATTTTACATCAATAATAAATGAAAAGAGGATAAGATTAATAATTCGAAACATTACCTTGTAAATCCTTTCGTTCTTTTTTATGTTTTTGGGTTAATTGATCCTCGCTAACAATATCATCAGCCATTTTGAGGTTAGAATAAGCTTCAGAAGTCCTTTAGGATAAATTCAATGATAAATTACTCAAAAAAGTGAATTGTCTGGAATAAAAATAAGAAGAAAATCTTTCCTTACTAGAATAATTGACTTTTAGAGAAAAAGGACCACTTTTTATTTAAATTTTTGACAGATATCACTGAGAAAGAGTTGGGAACAGTTGGCAGTTGGGTATAATATAAGAGTGATGCATGAAAATAGGGAAAATAACATCAGCTTGCGGCACAGCGCTAGAGCGTCAGACATTGAGCAATTGTCGCAATTGTCGTTTTATTTTCGTATTTTTAACTAAAATTATCTATTTTTAACAATTATAATGTATTATATGTAATGGAGAGAAATAAAAAGGTTCATTCAACATATCAATATTGTTTTATTTCATGAAAAAACAACCCATAAGAAATTAAGAATTTCAAATTTCGCGGCAATTACCGTTGAAATGAACACTTCTTCTCACATTATGTACTCCTGTTATGATAACTTGGATTCTGTTACCGAATGATCCCGAATAAATCCGAAAATTCTGCCTGGAGTATCAGGAGAATAGAATATGTGAAGAGATGGCACGATGTTTCGTATTAATTGCGCATGCGCTGCGCGCGAAAATTCAAATTTATTTTGACATTTAAACTACGAATACCTCTTCGCACATCATATTCTCCTGATCTAATCTCTTGATTTCTGCACCAGAAAATGATCTCTGTCAACGAATCAACTCAAATAAAGACGAAAATTCTGATTGGAGTATCAGGAGAATAAAATGTGCATAAAGGTGGCACGATGTTTCGATCAATTGCGCATGTGTAGCGCGCGAAAATTCAAATCTACTTTCAATATTTTAAACTACGAATACCTCCTCGTATTTTCTATTCTCCTGATCCAATCCCTTGATTTCTTCACCAGAAAATGGTCTCTGGCCACGAATCAACTCGAATAAAGACGAAAATTCTGCCCCGAGTATCAGGAGAATAGAATGTGCGAAGAGGTGGCACGATGTATCGTATCAATTGCGCATGCGTGGCGCGCGAAAATTCAAATTTGCTTTTCATATTTAAACTACGAATACCTCCTTGTACATTCTATTCTCCTGATCTAATGTCTTAATTTCTGCACCAGAAAATGGTCTCTGGCAACGAATAAGCTTGAATAAAGACGAAAATTCTGCCTGGAGTATCAGGGGAACATGATTAGCGTGGAGGTATTCAGTGTCTCGTTCAGTGCGTATGCGCAGAACATTGCCTCTGATACAATGGATACCTCTTGGCATATTCTATTCTCCTAATACAATCGTCTTGTCTGCGCTTCGACTTTGCCATTCCTATCCAAATATAGACGTGATTTGTGTTTTACTTCATTATCAACAATGTATGAATTAAAAAATGATGCCAAAATTGAATAAAATATGCAAAATATATAACAGTAAGGTTATGTATGTTCTAATAATAATTGAATAAAATGGAGAATTTAATTTTGAAGTTACAATTTTGACCCAAAACCCTTATAAAGATGTTAAATGAAGAATTAGTAAAAGATTGTGAAAATGGAAAGTGGTGTGGAAGTGTAGAAAAAATGAAACATCTCCTTTCTCGTAAGTATTATACTTTATTTATAAATATAATAATAAAAATCGACGTATAGTATTTTGTCATAAGCATTCGTATGTTTTTCCTAATTTATTTTTGTGAAAAGAAATACATAATTCCAATGGAAGGATAAATTTCCAGATGCATAATTAAACTCATCACTAAATTTTTAGTCCTCATTTAAGACTTTGAAACAATAAAAATGGTTATAATTCAATAAAAAAAACTCTAAAAAAATTAATTTAAATTAATTTCACTGGAATTAAAAGTGAAATTTATACAATAATACAATAAAAATCTTTTTAATTTTAAAAATATCTAAAACATTCTTGAGTCATCAGAGAACTACATTTCTATTTTCGGCATCTTGCCAAAATTTGACATTATGAAATTGACTCAAATTGTCAACTATTTACAAAAATCTAGCTGGAAAATGGTAAAAGGATTTTTAAAATCCCTGTGCCTAATTGACTGAATACACTTTTTTTTCACTAAAAACTGGTGTATAGGACCCTGTTATAAAAATCGATTTATATATATATATATATATATATATATATATATATATATATATATATATTAGAGATAATTGGCTAGTACGAGAGCGAATAATTCGTCACCTCAAAAAGGAGAATCCATAATATTTTAAATCTTAAATCTCATATCTTAAAAACTAAGGACTTTGTACAATTTGTCTTACGTAATTGGCACTTTGAATAATATATAATCTCCTTTGCCACTCGGCAATCTTAAATAAAATAACTTAATCTTCGGTTAACTAATAATTAATTAATACTAATTACATAAAATTCCTAGGCAATAAAAATTGGGAATGTTGAAATTTAAATTCGTATTTACAAAATATATAAAAGGCACATGATTTTTAATGACTGTGCTAGTCTCTCTCTTCAAGTTCTCTATTATCAGGAAAGATTTTGCTGATTTCGTCGTCTTTTCGAAAACCGACGTTTTGGAAGCTTTAACTACATTGATTCCAAGTCACAACCTGAGTTTGCTTTTATGTTCTTAAGATCCATAGTGTCTCAGTCGTATTTTTCCTCTTGAACACATTCAAACAGTTTCGCACAGAACATGTTGAACTCATCTGTAAATCAAGAAAAATATTAGACTTCATAATTTGAATTAACATTTGGAATTTTATTTAATTTACAGGAAATAAGTTATTCGTCTTACGTGAAGCATTGGTAACCCATTTGGGCTTCTTCTCCCAATCAATAAAGATCATATAAACAGGAATGCCTGAGATAATAAATATTAGACCAACACCAACTTCCCATGGTGAAACGTAACATGGGAAAGTCACCAAAAACGCACAGATGATGAAAAATATTATTGGCAAAACGAGAGGTACCTAGAGAAGGAAGATAATATGTTATTTTTTGCAGTACGATTATAGTTTTATATTTAATTAAACATTTAAAACTCAACAATGAATGTTTTTTAAACCATTTTTTGCAAACCGAGAACTTACCAGGAATTATTTCTACTTCATTTATATTTAACTGATATAGTAGATTGAGAAAAATGAGGAAAAGATAGAAGAAATTGTCACAATTGAAACGCTAAGTGCAGAAAGGAAACTAATGATATTTTTGGCCAAAATGAATTAATAATGTATTCATACAGATTCGAATACGCTCTATTTAATGGGTGCACTAAGAAAATGATGCAAAAATTTAAAGTAGTTCCTTTTCTGCACTTAGCGATTCAATTGGAGTGTTTACATTATCAAATGAAAACATTTTGTAACGAGTACTTACTTTAATAGGTCGATGAAGATCCGGTCTTTTATACCTCAACCATAAAAGGCCGGTGACTGACATTGTAGTGAATAATGCTTCAACGAAACTCACGTAGTTTATTAATACATAAACGTCCTCTATTATCAAAAGAGCCAAAGTAATAATGCCCTGGAACGAAAATTAAATATTAATAATAATGATAGACACAAGTACCTTTATATAAAAAGAAAAATAATAATTGGCTGATATGATTCACATTACTAATTAGTTTAGTAAAAATTGATTAGAGAATTATTTTTAGTAATTTATTTTGTTACTTTAATTTCTTGAAAATTGTATTGAATTTATTAAGAGGATATTGAATAAATAATCCAGTTCTAATTCACAATGATTTTATCTTAAGGTATAAGATCAGTTAAACTTTCATTAAACGATTCAATATAAACGTTTATTACGTTTCCGCGACCTAAGATCAAAGAGTCTTCAGAATTAATTGACCCTGTCCATTAATCTCGATTAGTGCTTCCCTAATTCATAGGTCTGAAAATCTTTTTTTCCGACTCTTTATAGTGTCGCATTTAATTCAGACTTTTATTCAATAATAATTCAATTGGTTGTCTCGACTTTATACTTTATATAAAGTGAAAGATCACAGACATTGAATTCTAAATTACTTGCCATGAAAGATTTTCGTATTAAATTCAAAGCTGAACTTTTTTTTCATATTTGTTAAATAAATAACTTTATAAATATCAATCTAATCTTTTTTTTTAAATCAAATTCTGTTCTACACCAGTTTTTTTTATTGATACTTACGAGGAAAATGAGAGAAGGCATTGGTGTTAAATTTTTCACATTGATAAGAGAAATGGCAGTAGGTAAATGTCCATTGCGAGCTCCGACGAAGAAAAGTCTTGACGAGGCAAAAATAGCTCCATTTAGAGCACCAAAAGTCGAACAAGCGACAAAAAATGGCATTAACCAAGCCATTGGTCCCAATAATTTGTTTCCGAAGGTCTAGAATCAAAATTATAAATTACAATCTTTTATAATTAATTCTATAGATAACTTTTTAAATTTCTACTATCCATAATTTTCAAGTTTGATCGAATTTAATAACCTAGATTATTTATAAACGACCTTATCTACAAAACCATCTAAGGTTCTACTTGTACTGATTCACTTACGACAGCGACTGCATTTGATGAAAGGATCTCGTCTTGTGTCAAAACGACAAAGTACGCTACATTAGCGAGGACATAAATAATCGTTACTAAAGGCAGCGATATGCAAATGGCCCGCGGCAAATTCCTGCATGAAATAATTTCTCATTAGAATAATTATCTACATTTTAGGAAGAGAAGTTCAAATTAAATTAAGCGATTAAGGGTGTTGGAGCCAAATTATAATCTAAAAATTCGATTTCTTCATTTTACTCAATAAATATTAAATTTGGAATTTTTTTCCTCTGTAGAATTTTTAACTAGAATTATGTGTACAGAGCGAGAAAATATCTAATTCAAATATTTTTTAAGTAAAATGAAAATATTCAATTTTGAAGTTAGATTTTGAATTCTTCATTTTATGCAAAAAGTATCATAATTAAATATTTTTTCGCTCTGTATGCAGTTTTATATTTGAAAAAAGATTGGCGCTACAGAGCGAAAAAATATTTATCTATAATTTTCGTTGAGTAAAATGGAGAATGGAATTTTGAGCTTAACACTTGGATCCAACGCCCTTAATCTTCATTTAAAGTTGGACTAAATTTTTCTTTATTTTCAGAGAAATGTCATGGAAAATCTGGAAAATTCATGGAATTTTGAAAAAGGACCTAGCATTTTTTAGTGAAGCAAATTCAGCTAGATTTTTTAAACCCTCAAAATTGAAACAAAAGGTTCGAACATGCTGGTGCATTGTTTTATTTTAAATGGGCTCAATTTCGAGCTCAATTTGTTCAGAAGGAACAAAAGCGGCCTAAAAGAATGAAAAGATGGCCTGTTTTTATTTCTATTCAAAAAGCTTCTCCTTTCTTCTACAAACAAAACTTTTCAGAGTTGGAGAAGAGTGTAAGCTGGAAATGTTTTTTTAATATCAGTATTCATTATAAAATGACTAATTTAATGCTTTTTTCATATTTCTGTTTCAGAACCGAGGATCTTCAAGAAGAAAACGTGTGTCTTGTCTTGAAAAAAAATGTATTTGGCTAAGTTTTTTACCTGTATGGATCTTTCAACTCTTCGGTGACATAATTCAAATAATTCCATCCCGAGTAGGAAAAAAGTCCAGAGTACATGGCAAGAGCAATATATCCTGGCTCATAATTCGTGCCAGCCATTGGCCGTTGAAAATTTTCTGTGTGTCCGAGACAAAACCACCAAAATCCAGCAGCCATAATAATAACCAAGGCGAATATTTTGGTTGCCGTAAAAATGTCTTGAACTCGTGTTGCCCATTTGACATTATAGCAGTTTATCGCAGTCAATAAACCTATTTAAATACACATTTTTTAAATGTACTTTCATTAAGATTCAGCAGCTATCTTGACATTCGAGCAATTTAATTTGTAACAATTCAAATTTATTTAATTAATTCAGATTTGAAACCTCACTAATAATTTTAGTCTAAATATGATTATCCGAAATTTTCCACTTCGCTTTATATAAAAATACGTGTAGTTAAAATTCGTTTTACGTACACAAAATTTATAACATAGATGATTATTGCAAGAATGAAAATTATCGCAAGATTAAAATACGTCAGAGTATTATTTACTTTAGGTAAATAGTCTGCAACGAGTCTTGTTTATGCATCTGTGATGGAAAAATAATAATTAAAACGTTTTAACCAATGTCAAAAATTATGTGACGATAAGCTGTTTATAACAAGGATGACAAGCTTGATTTAAAGAAATTCTAGACGCTACTTTTTGCAATGTCAAGGTAGTCAAGGATTGAGTATTGCATTTTTTATGTTTTACTTTATTCTATTTATGATATGGAATTTCTATTTATATAAGGAATTTAAATTCTAAACTTACACGTGACAACTGCAGCAAGTAATCTCACAGCATCTGATGGAGGTTCACAACCTGGCCATGCCGGTTGCAAAATATACTGTGCGAATGTCAGAGCCGTAATTGCATTTCCGGTTGGAACCAAAATAAATAAGGCAACCCAGAGATACAAAAAAGCCGGTAATGGGCCAAAGGCATCGCTAATGTAGGCGTAGTCTCCACCTGATTTGGGTATCATAGTACCTGAAATGAAAAATTTAATATTTAATTTAATTTAATTCCTTTTAAGCAAATTATCTTATCAGTAATATGGCCAATTTGCGTTCGAATTTAAACCATTGAAGCATATAATAAATAAATTTTTTTTTATAAAATCAGGATTGCTCGACCGATGTTGAAATATAATTTGTTTGCTCCATTTTTAATCAAGTCACAATTTTACTTTATTTTTAACAATTTTATTTTTATCTTGACACACTTTTGAGGAAGGAAAAATCTTCGTCTTAAAATAAAATAAAATAAAATAACTAAATCTTTTTTTGCTGTCTTTTGCCATTTTAAAGCACTTAAGTGATAACTTGCAGATAATATTTTAAAAATAGAAGTCAGTTGCGGTCGTTTGATTTAACCTCGTCACGTAAACATTTTAATGCAAATTCCGAACGTTTTCTAAATATTATAATATTTAGAAAATTTTTTACTATATATTTAGGGTGCTACTTTTAGCCAAAATATCATAAGTGTAGTTGAAAATCTATATTTTGAATGTAGAGCGTATAAAATACAAATATGATCATTTTTGTTCGAAGATGACAACAAAATTTAATCTCTCCATTTTACTCAAAAATGATTAAAAACATATATATTCAATTATTTCATTTTTCTTGAGAAGTATTAAAATTATTCATTTTTTCGCTCTACACGCATAATTTTATTTCAAAAATGAGGACCACTGCAGAGTGAAAAATAACTAATTATAACACTTGTTGAGTAAAATGATGAATTAGCAAAAAGTTGCCGTTTGGCATGCGGAAGAAATAAAAAAAATTATATCGGATAATATCGTCGATTATGTTTTTCGATTAGAAATAAAATTAAAATATTTTATGGGCGCTTAAAAGTTTTAACTTGACAGTAATAAAATGGGAAAGTTTTATTAAGGGATAGAAACGTCAGCTGTGACTTTGAAAAAAAAAAATTATGGCCTGTCTCTCAAGCACAATTTACTGGTTATTTATGACTTTCGATCAACTTTCTACTATAAAATTTAAAAATCTAGTCATTTATGTATATCAGTCAATTAAATAAATAATTGTTCTGGATAAATATTTAATTGCAAAACTGGAGATTATGTATTGCTTAAGAATGATTTACTGCATACATTAATTTCAACATTTCATTTCAGTCTGTTGGTTACTTTAAAGATCATTGAACTTAAATATTTTTACAGTTTTGCAAGATATTTCTCTTTCTTTTAAATATTATTAAGGAAGTGATACATACATTTCGGATCATTTGTTTAGATTGTAAGATTATTCTTATATTATTATTATTATTATTATTATTATTATTATTATAAGATTTTTGTCTTTATTGGATGTACACATTTTATTCCAGTTAGTAACTCAATAAAGGTCTATTATTATTATGATGATGATGATTATTATTATATAGTTAGTCAAAAGTGTTCTCTTTACTTATAGTATGTATAATAGGGTGGTTCAAAAAGACTTTTTTTTCCTAGAGTCTCGATTTCCCCAATTTGATTCGAAATCCGAAAAAAAAGGTCATATTTTTTTTTTTTAATTTTGATTTTAACACGTGCCGGTTTTGACTTGAAGTTTCCCATGTAAATTGCTAGGGGAAAAATCACTTTTTGGAGTTTTTGGAATAATTTTTCAGGGTTTCGAAAAATGTTACGGGAGATTATAGTGGCTTGTTGGGGACTATCCAACAAAGAATTTCATGTACTACACATATGGGTTTGACACCCCTAATACACCCCCACGGTGCCTTGAAAACTACCCTTAAAACCAAAAATGTCAATTTTTCATAAAACCGGCTTTATGTGAGCTTTTTTCTGGTTTTTTTTTTTATAAAAATTATTTCTATTAGTCTAGTGGAATATTTATCGACGTTGGTTAATTAATTTTTAATTATTTAAACAAATTCCATTTGTTTAAATAATTTTTTTTTCAAAAATACGTTTTTCTTTATAAAAATTACTACTATTGGTCTAATGGAAAAGTGATTAACAATGTTTAATTAATTTTCAACTATTTAAACAAATTGAATTTGTTTAAATAGTTTTTTTTCCGAAAATTCTTTTTTTAAATTAAATATTATTACCATTGATTTAATTGAATATTTATTAACATTGAAAAATTAGTTTTCATTTGTTTAAATAAATTCCATTTGTTTAAAAAATGGGTTTTCCAAAAATTCGAGGAATTCTAAATTTTTATCGTTACATAACACTAATTTATTTTCAAATCAGACAAATATTATTCAATTTTGTTTCTCTCTGTTTGCAAACGAGGAGGACAGTTATAAAATTATACAAAGATTGAAAGATTTCTGCTAATTTTATTATAAGCCCCCATGTATACTCGAAAGTGTGGAAAATGTATCTTAGGAGAAATATTTTTCGAAATATACCTTTCGAGTATACCTGGGGAGAAGGTTAGCAAAATCCTTTCCATCATGTATTTCGAAAAATATTTCTCCTAAGAGACATTTCCCACACTTTCGAGTATATCTGGGTGCTCACAATAAAATCAGCAGAAATCTTTCAACATTTGTATAATTTTATAACTGTCCTCCTCGTTTCCAAATGGAGAGAAACAAAATTGGAAAATATTTTAAAATAAATTTGTGTTACGTAACGATAAAAATTTAGAATTCATCGAATTTTTGGAAAAACCATTTTTTAAACAAATGGAATTTATTTAAACAAATGAAAACTAATTTTTTAATGTTAATAAATATTCAATTAAATCAATGGTAATAATATTCAATAAGAAAAAAAGAATTTTCGAAAAAAAATTTATTTAAACAAATTCAATTTGTTTAAATAATTGAAAATTAATTAAACATTGTTAATCAATATTCTATTAGACCAATAGTAGTAATTTTTATAAAGAAAAACGTATTTTTGAGAAAGAAATTATTTAAACAAATGGAATTTGTTTAAATAATTAAAAATTAATTAACCAATGTCGATAAATATTCCACTAGACTAATAGAAACAATTTTTATTAAAAGAAACGAGAATAAAGCTCACATAAGGCCGGTTTTATGAAAAATTGATATTTTTGGTTTTAAGGGTAGTTTTCAAGGCACCGTGGGGGTGTGTTAGGGGTGTCAAACTCATATGTGTGGTACATGAAATTCTTTGTTGGATAGTCCTCAACAAGCCTCTATAATCTCCCGTAACATTTTTCGAAACCCTGAAAAATTATTCCAAAAACTCCACAAAGTGATTTTTCCCCATGCAATTTACATGGGAAACTTCAAGTCAAAACCGGCACGTGTTAAAATCAAAATTTAAAAAAAAAAAATTTGACCTTTCTTTTTTCGGATTTCGAATCAAATTGTGGGGATCGAGACTCTCTAGCATCGAAAAAATTTTTGCCATGCATTTTTGAACCACCCTAATGTATAACTTGAAGGGAAATTATCTTTACAAATTCATGCCAAATAAAGATAGAGATAAAAATACTCTTTAAACTTTAAAGATGTGATAAATATCTTGGAATGCATTCTTCAAAGTTGATCGACATGATGTTCAAACAGACATTTAATGATAAAAACATTACCAGAGAAATGATCTAAAAAGTATGTCATTCTGGATAAAAAAAAAAACGAGATATGGCTGATTCTTTACTAGTACATTATATCGTATAATAATCTTATAATATTAATAATAATATAATATTATAATAATTATTATCATATCATTATAATAATATAATTATAATAATCTAATAATCTTACAATTAATTATTAGTACGCTTTTATTATAAAATAATAATACTATATGTCTGGAAATGTACATATTGTTTATCAACCTTTTCATAAATTTAATGCATGGTAGCAAACTAGAAAAATGAGATAAAAGAGAAAGATTTCCGATAAGAGGACGATGTTCAAAGGTCTAAAGTGAGAAGAAAAAGGTTACATTGTATGTAGTATGTTCTCTGAATGATAAAGATAATTCTACAAATTTGTTGGAAAAAGATAAGGAAAAGTAAACACAAATATAATTTTTTAATGTCCTAACTACCTGAATATGTGAATGACGTTTTCGCTAAGATAAGATAAAAAATATTATAACAGGATTTTATGTCAAAATGATTAAAAAGTGAAGTTTAAAATTGTTATCTTCGACAAACATTAAATTTTGTGTGTTTACATAATGACGAAAATATTGATTGTCGTTGAATAATAACATTTTTGCGAATAAGTGATGAACTACTTGTCATTTATTATTGACCTTATTTGGCTAATAAAAAAATTTACCCTAAATTAAATAAAAAACATTTAATTTCCAAGAGCGGGAAAAAAAACTGTCGATAGGTATCCACCTTTTCTTGCACAGCTGTGAGCTGATGCAAGTCTCTTCACATTTTACAGATCTAATAACAGAATTGTCGGGATAACGATCGCTGTCCGACGACTGTCGACAGTCACGAATTATTCGGTAAATTTGTCTCGTTCGAAATATGAATGAAAATTACTCCACAAAGGACTTCCGCCCACCTACATGTTCTTTTATGATCTCAACAATTTAGAAAACACCATAAACTACTCTTTTTAAACTAAAAATAAAGTATTATTTTCAAAACTCGTAAAGCAAAGACCCGTTCTTCAAAACTAGATTTACGACCTAACTTTTAAAAACCGCGTGTAAATCTTTTGAAATCCCTTCAATTCTATTAAAATTTCATTTAAATGCTTGCTTAAGTTGGTTTCAATTTTTTAAACTATTTTTTATTTTTTTAAAAAGCCATCACAATTGTCAGTTATAACTCACCCAATTCAGCGTAGCATAAGGCGCCAACAAGGGACAAAAACCCTGAAGAAATCCATACAATAAGCGCCTGTCCGACGCTGTTACTGTTGACCAGAACTCCCTTCGGAGAAACGAAAATCCCAGACCCGACGATGATTCCCACGATTATTGCGACTCCATCCACAAGACCAATTTCTTTTTTGAGTTTTACACCCTCTTCGGAAGCCACCGAGCTCCTCCGCGGCGCAGGCTCTTTAATTGGAACTATTATTTTCGGCATTTTTTCTCACTTTTATACTTATGTACGTGATTGATCACGACTTGATGAATTACACATTAATTGACGATGAATTGAGCTCTAAAAACTTGAGCCAGTGACTTCCTCGAGACATGCGGCTCACGAATAGACGGCAATGAAGACCGCACCACACGAAAGTGAAACTCCCGCCGACACGTGGAGTGGAAATGGGAATAGGTTAAGAAATTTATGGAGGGGGAATAAAAATGGAGAGAGGGATGGGATGGTTGGGAAGAGGGGGAAGAGTGGAAAATGATGAAAGTTTATGAAAATAACTAAGATTTTCTCAGAAATTCTCCTTCTTTTCAAATTTCTTTTCTATCTGCTTTAGAATTTCAGTTCAGAATTCTAAGCGTTGCCCAAAAGGCAACCCCTCTTATTTACAGAACATTTTTTTATCTGACGTCGCGAAACCTCCACCGGCTTTTATAATTTATAAGTTTACTAAAGTTCATCGCGCAGCTTTGGTATGAATTTCACGCACAACTTCAGCTGGTGACAGTGGTGACGTTTTCATGCGCGTGTTTGGAAATTTAAATTCAGTGACAATGGTCTTTTGAATAAATTTGAAAGGCTTTTGTGATTATAAAGGAATGAAAATTGAGAATATTATTATTATTACTATTACTGTTCTTCTTTATCAAAATGAAAATGTTAACTTGAAAGAAAAAGTCTCTTTCGAAATTTCAGTTTTATACGGCGGATATCCATTTTCTCATAATTATATGTTTATGTGGAATTCCAAAGGAAAATCTCTTACCGTTCTATTATTAGTTTTTAAATAATATTGAGTATTTAACTCATGAATTTGATCGAAGTTTTGTATATGCTATAATTATGATCCTGTAACTAGTAGGTACCAGTTCCAGCAATTCTTTTTAATAACAAAACAACCTATGCAGCATAGTCATTGTCACTATAACAATTGTTGACATTCACACTTTTTTCATGTATATTATTTTACACTTTCAATTATACACTTGATCACTTTTCACTTCCGTTTCCTGTATCTTAACTTTTCTCATGATTTTTTTAAATGTTGCAATAATATCCCATGTTCTTGTCACTACTAAATACACTTTTTAACGATATGAAAAAAAGATACTGCTTTCACGTGAACTGTTATTGAATCCTTAAAAAAAAAACAATAGTTTCAATATGAAAGTTCACTCTTTTTGAAAGTCGATGACCCCACTTTCTAATAATGATCTGATGATCGAGAGCTCGATTATTTTGATTCGATCAGCGGTTCTAAGTGTAATTCGCACTACTGCGTGTTATCAAGCCACAAATGACAGAGTGTGAAACCCTCAGGAGGTCCCTCGTTCATAACATTTGTTAGAGACTTCCTGCCTAGTTTTTCCCCTTCTACAATTCGTTTGCTCCAGAATTCAGAAACTGCTTTAAACTGGGAGTCATAATTAAATTTTCGATTTTTGACTGTGAAAATCTGGAAATAAAAATAAATTTATTTTGTGATTGCAATTGAAATTCTAGAAATAACAAAGAAAAATCTTGATATAATAAAAAAGTATGTTATCAGACAAAATAAATATTAAATGAAAATTATAAAAACAATATTCATTTTTATAACTTTAATTTGAATACTTAAGCTAAAATAATTTTTAATTAGTTAAAGCAATTTAATTTTAAATCGTTTATAATTATATAGAATGAATTCTTTTGTAAAATCATAATCTGTATATGTTGTGAACATAGTTGAAGTGATAAAAATAATTCGAAAACGATTTCAAAGTCATCATCACGTCGTTTTCCATTCAAGAAATAGTTTCTTGATAAGAAATTATTTATATTTATATATAAACTATATATATATTTAATATATGAAAAATACTGAGACAGTCGTGAATCGACAATAATAATAATATTATAATAATATTTTATTACTACAAACAATTTTATTATTCATTATTAGTACGTTCAATAAATAAAACAAAATTTAAATTAATAGATATTTACAAATATTGATAAATGTGAATAGTTAGTTATTAGGTAATAGGTATAGTATATTGGCTTGTGCCTGGTTTAAAGCTTTGCTTTTTATGCTCATTTTAAGTATACACCCCCGCAATATTCTCTTGCTATGTTCAAGGAGCGAGATTTATAAACAGTTAGTATTTTGATCTAAGCTATTATCCTATTAGTGAAAGGCAAATATAATTATGAAAAAAATCGACCAAAAGTATTATTATTATATTATTATTATTATTATTATTATATTTATATTATTTATTTATATTTATCTGTACTTATATTATATTATTTTGATTACGTACAGGAATAGTCCTTTGAAATTCATAAATTAAAACTTCTCACGAATATCCAATGTCTCATCAAAGCTACTCTTTCTTTCCGGCTTCCTTTTCCTTAAATAAGTCGATAAATCATAACAGCATTACTACTTTCAAAAATCTTAAGTCAATTCAGTTTGTAGATATTCAATCACTTCTTCCGAAAATCTTTTTGTAAATCTCGAAAGTTTTACTGCCCTTCGCAAACTTTTCAGAGATGGCAAAGGCATATTTTGCCTCAATAATTCTAAGTAGCCAGGTTCGCCACAAGTGAGCCTCAGTTTTAAAGCTTTCTCCAAAGTTTCATCTGACCAAATTACTTTACTATTTTCACCTTTGACCACGCTTAATAACTGGTCTTCGTTAAAAATAGTCTTAAGTCTTATTAATACTTTACTCTCGTCCTTAATTTCTTCCAAATGTTTCAATCTAGTTTTTAAGGATGTCACTTGTTTCTGTAAAGTAATTCTAGTCTTTTCTGTACTTTCTAAAACCTTCATACATTGTTTCAATTTTTCTGTAGTTTCTAAATCTTCAGTTTTTCGTTTCATGAGTTCAGATGGAGAAAATTTTTCTTCAAATATCTCATTCTCTTCTTCAATTTCATCTACAACAATATCTGAATCAATATTCTCTTCTCCTACATCATTAGAAGCCACTGAATAAAATTGTGGATCAAGGAGTGGAGTTTCCTCAGAATCGGCATTAAATAAAATTTTTTCAGATTCAGGATCAAATAACGGACTTTCTTCAGAGTTTGGATAAAATAATTGAATACCTTCAGTATCTTCGATTGTATTAATTAAAACTTTCTTTCTGGGGGATGTTCTCGAAGATGAGAGCTGTATCATGACTTCGTTCTTGTTTGGCGTGTTAATCAAGACAACTTTTTTCTTTCTTGAGTTAGAAGTTTCTACAATACTCTGGGTGGGTTTTATAACTTTTGATTTAGTTGAACATGCGTTGAAAAATAGTGTGGGCAGTGCTTTAAGCTTTAGCTTCTTTTTTCCGTCCACTCTTTTTTTTTCCCAATCATCATCCGCAAAATGTATCTGAAAATTTACAAAAATGATGAGAATGTAAAAAGTTGAAATTGGATTTTGGCTTTCAGAGAATTTCTTTTTTATAAAGTTAGATGAGAAATGATTCTCCTTGTCTTAAAAACAAAAATTTATTTATACCTCACATATAACGGAACTGATAGTAGGTTCCCAATTTGGTCGATTTATCATTTTCACCCAAAGTTTACGCTTCTGTTTATCTCGAGGAAATTTATGAAGAGTGAAACCTTTTCCATAAACATTATTGCAGCCTGGTACTGAACATCTTGGCATTTTGTTTGAATAACTTATAAACGTGCAGTTTGTCTATTTTTTAACTTTAAAAGAATATATGTAACATCAGCTTTGTAATTTACTCTTCCATAAAGTATTTTTTCTATTTCTGAGGCTAATTATTTTTTGCTATGCCTATCTTATATTTTCTACGTTTGTTAACGAATTTGGTTTCATTGTATAGTATATCATGGTTAGAATCAACTTGATTTGAAAAAAAATAATTCTTTTAAGTCTGAATTGAAAAAATTTAGTTTTGGAGACAAAACGTTGTCTTGTTTATTTCGACAAACATAACCTCAAAACAAGAAGAATATAACTATTATTCAAACATACCTTCACTCACAAAAGGAAACCGCTATTTTTAATTTTGTGAAAAATAATAAAACTATATTTTTCAGTGCACTGTAATGAAAATGTTGTAATTAAAAAAATACTCTTTATTTTAAAATAATTTCAAGCAGACATAATAAATAATTGTTCGACAAGTGACAATGCAAGTGTCAACACTGTCAACTGGACAACTCAACCAACTCAACAGTCAACTGCGCGCACTTCCAAAACAAAAGGAAACTAGGAAAGGCAGTGGCCCCAACTAGAGTTCTTAAGTGAGTAATATTACCGAGGTAATATTCCCGTTCTCGGTAACGTTACCGAGAAGGTAACGTTAAAATAAATTACCTTACAATTTTCAAAAATTTATGAGCATTTATTTTTTTTAATTTTTATCATTTTTTATCATTTTTAATTTTTTATTTCTAGGGGGGAAAAATCCTCCCCTTGGTGCCCCCCCTAGCTACGGTCATGGATTATCGACGGCCCTGAGACTGCTCACTGACATTCCGTTGGAGAAATTCTGCCGTTGGCTGAAATTTGAATTGCGCGCCAATTTTTGACCAATGGCAGCACACATTGGCAATCGGCTAGAGAAACACTGCCATTGGTCAAAATTTGGCGCGTGATTCAAATTTCAGCCAACTGTAGAATTTCTCCAACAGAAAGTCCGTGAGCAGTCTCAGGGCCGTCGATAATCCATGACCAGGGTTGTGCAGTGACGCGTCACTCGAGGTTTTTTACGTAATTTA
>CAJFCO010000121.1:1699710-1741614 GCA_904066015.1 Synergus gifuensis
ATAGTAAATAAATCCAAACCAGAGTCGTTCCCAATAGTAAACAAAATTCCTTACCTCAAATTTCACATCAATTGCGCATGCGTACTGCATATCAAATACTATTTTTAGTATTTTAAACTGCGCAGGAATAGCAACCAATCAGATGCCGAACGCAACGCATGAGCAGTGGTATGAAGTGCTTATTG
The DNA here is from genome assembly GCA_904066015.1 of Synergus gifuensis. Taxonomy (NCBI): domain Eukaryota; kingdom Metazoa; phylum Arthropoda; class Insecta; order Hymenoptera; family Cynipidae; genus Synergus; species Synergus gifuensis. The sequence goes on from CAJFCO010000121.1 coordinate 1,699,896, forward strand.
CGAGTTGCGCTGTTTACTATTGAGAACGAAACTCTTTTACTATTGGGAACATTACTATTAGGAACTTCGAGTGTAATTGATTGAAAAGAGACAAAAAGAGAACTGCAATGCAATGAGTGCAGTTGCTGTGTTGGCTGTTTATTTATTTTTCTTAATATATTAATAAAAAGTATAATGGCAAGGTATTCCTCGGATTCTGATTCCGATCGGAGTAGTAAACATCGTCGAAAACATTACAGAAGATCGAGGTAACTAAACTTTTCTTAAATATCTTGTTAAAACTTATTTATATGTAAAATTCACTGTTTTCCTTATTATATAAGTATTAATTTTAAAGATCACTTAATTTGTCATGCCAAAAATATATATTTTTACAGTAAAATGAATGATTAAGACTTAATCATTCTTAAACCTCTTAAACAATTCGGGGAAACCTAACCTTACTCTAAATGAAATTAAACTTCTTTCTATAATAAAAATGAGTACTTTTAATATTAATTAGTTAATAATATTAATAATTTCCCTAATACCTTCATATGTATTTTAGATCCAGCAGTTTGGATTCAAGCGACAGTTCGTCATACAAAAGGAAATCATCAAAACATTCAAAAACAAAAAAACGACATCGTTCTCGAACTAGGAGTAAGGACAGGGACAGATCCTCTAAAAGTTATAAATATTACAGGGATAGTTCTAGGGAAAGAGAAAAACGCAAACAAAAATCTCGAAGATCCAGATCTCAATCATCGAATCAAAAGAAACAGAGAAGATCTATTTCGAGAGAAAAATCTATGAGTAGATCTAGTAGTTCTCAGTCCATTGCAAAACCAATCGTTACTGAAAAAGTCCAAGTATTTCCGAAAGGTATTAAGTTTTAAGTCAAAGTTGCAACCTCAAAATTTTATTGTTCCATTTTACTCAACGAAACGGCCATAAAACGAAAAAATGTTTTACTTTAAACATTTATGTGTAAAATGCAGAATTTGAAACCGAAATTCAAAATTCAATCGTTTCATTTTATGAAAAAAGTACAATAAGTAAATATCTTTTACTCTGTAAATATACTTTAATATTTTTTCCAGATGATTTTTCTATTGCACCGAACATTAAGGAGGAAATACTAGAGGAAATTAACAGCGAAGGATTCGCTCCAAAACATTTCATCTCTACACAAAATAAAGAGTCAAAACCAAAACCTATCGTTATCGATATCACTGCCGATACGATTCACGTTCCACCAATAACGACAATCGTCCAATCAGACAGCATATTTCACACATCCGTAATAACATATTAATTTTAGCAAGAGCTATTCCTAACTTTTTTTCTATTTTTAATGATTTATTAAAAATGAAACATTTTTCAGATTATGGGAGACCAAGAAGGAAGGTTCGATAAATGGGTAAAGAAATTATACTTAATAAGACAAAAGTCCCAGCCTGAAACTGTAAACTAATATCAATATTTAATCTAAGTATTTTCCTTTACACATTTTATTCCTCATAAGAATTTACAATTTGTCACAAGTTCTTTAAGATAAGTAACCGAATGAAATGTATTCTTCTCTTTATGTAAACTAAATTAAATCTTGAAAGTTTTTAATATTTATTTATATCATATCTTTGTTTGAATAATATATTTTTAAAAAAATCGAAGCATAAATGAAGAAGTACAAACAGTTATGAGTTCTTTATCCTGCCTCCTGTAATATTACGTAAACATTTATGTTTTGTATCTGAATGGATGTAAAACTAGTGTCTTTTCGGTAAAATTCAGTGACTTCTAATATCGCTAAATTATTTATATTTAATTATACACTTGAATTAAAATTGACCAAAAAATTACGTATATGATACTACTTATTTTTCAGTCCATTAAAGTCATTACTTAAATCTTAAGGGAAATAAAAAGTCGCTCTAATTAATGTAGAAAAAGATCAAACGACTGAAGATCATTAGGGATTTTTATCCGAAAATTTTAGGTGAGTATCAAAGAAATCATTAATTAATCATTAATCACTGCTCATCATTTGTTTTGGATAAAACATTTTAAAGTTGATAGACGAGATTGAGATTAATCTAGATACTTTATCCATACATACCACACGATTGTGATATAGTTTCCGAACATCATGAAACAGCAAAACCCTAGTTTTTTACTAGTCTACTAATGTTTAAACATATGACTTAGCACTCTGGGAGTTTATCCCCAGTGGAGAAAACCCTCGGGTTGAACGATGTTCAACTCGAGGATTGTTTCGCCTGCGAATTGACGGAAGACGCGACCCTCCGATACACTGCGTTTTGAAATTCCTGAAAAAGGTTAGGAAATTTTCGGTTAGAGAGCTATTTTTTATTTTATTTTAGGGAAACTTAATTTTTGGGTAAAGAGTCTTTATTTACCATTGGTATTAACTTTCTCTAGCATGTATGTTGGCAAGTTTTGGCACTCTCGAGCAATGTATGTACCAACGGTTGAGAGGTCGGTGATAGCTGGAGTTTGAACCCTCATCGTCTCGCGAACAACTTCTGTGTTTACTTCATAGTACCCATTATACATTTTGCTGAGGAGGTCGTACATGTTACGAGGAGGCAAAACTCGTTGACGGTTCAAAGGCATGACGAAGCAGCATCTTCCATCGATGTCAATAATTCCAGTCTTGTTCTATAAAAATCACAATTACAATTGAAATATTTGAATTAAGGGCGTTGGAACCAAGTGTTAAGCTCAAAATTCCATTTTCTATTTTATTCAAAGAAAAGTATAGATAAATATTTTTTCGCTCTGTAACGCTAATCTCTTTTCAAATATAAAATGTAAGTATTTTTCGCATACAGAGCGAAAAAATATTTAGTTTCAATATTTTTTGCATAAAACGAAGAATTCAAAATCTAACTTCAAAATTGAATATTTTAATTTTACTTTAAAAATATTTGAATTAAATATTTTCTCGCTCTGTATGCATAATTCTAGTTAAAAATTGATTAATTCTACAGAGGGAAAAAATTCCAAATTTAATATTTGTTGAGTAAAATGAAGAAATCGAATTTTTAGATTAGAACTTGGCTCCAACACCAAGATTAAGATCAATAATATTTTTAATATATGATAAAAGAAAAACCTACGATGTTAAAATCGTGAATAAAGCGACCCTGACGACCTTCGCTGAAATCAGGAACGTCAATCTTCTCGTAGTTTTCATTCTCCAAATCGATTTCAAACCGTTCCTTGAAGAAGCTCTTGATATTGTTGTGCAGGGATTTTTCGAGATCCATAGCTTCTTGCTCAGTTGCCCTTGAAAGACTTTTGAAAAGATCAGAGTCGGCAAGAAGGCCTTGATGTAGTTCATCTCTGGTGTATTGGGCCTTATTAGATCCATCGTATGGGATGCTATACCATCCAGTGCGAAGCCTGTGCATCTGAGCTCTTCCATATTGTCTGTAGATGTAAACTCCGCCGATGATTCCGATGCTCATCACAAGAATTGCAGTGAAAAAAAGAGCAACTGTTGTCATTACACTGGGGCGAAGAGCATGATGCTGCAAAATCAAATAATGACCAGCAAGGTCCTTCTTCGGGCGCTGAGCTTCCGGATCATTCTTTGGATTCGTTTGCTGAAAAAGAATTAGGATTGGATAGTTATTTGGAGATTATTTACTTTCCTAATTTTAAGATACCAAGTTAGGTTTGCCGAAATTAAACCAATGAAAACTGGATTTTTATTTATTTTTAATTTGATTAAAAAGTTTTATGAAAAATTGATCAGATATTTAAAAACTCATTGCAATCAGAGGAAGTAATCATTGTCTGCGTGCCCCAATGAGAGCAATTGGCACGCACAATCGTTGTTTGATTAACGAACGACAAACAGATAAGCATAAGTATCTTGAATAATTTAAACGCAGTAAACGAGAGGAAGTTCAGGAAAATATCAAACCAGATTTATTAATTTTCAAAAAATTTTCAAAAAATACTCTAAAAAATTAGTTTATATAGTTATGAAATATAGATAGTTGTTAGACCGAAAAAGAACTAATAAATAAGAGACTATCAAAAAGTAGTAAACAAAAATAAATAATAATTAGTAGTTGACAAAATTAAATAAGCTCTCTCTCTCTTTAAATCTAGGCTCCAAAAAAAATCAATGAGTGATAACAGTGATAACCCAGCATAAATACATAAATGTACATATATATATATATATATATATATATATATATATATATATATATATATATATATATATATATACATATATCCTATACCCTATATATGAAATATAAATAATAAAAATAAATCTATTTTTGGAGCAGATAACGGTTCAACATTCAATGATGTTGACCAGGGGCGGATCCAGGGGGGGTTTAGGGGGTTCAACCCCCCACCCCGAAACTTTTGACATTGTACACTGTTCGACATGTATGCCTTAACATTTTTCATATTCGCATCTCACTCCCTCAAATTTGAAACAAACGAGAATGAGTGAGAGGCATGTGTTAAGGCATACATGACGAACACTATACATCCGACATAATAATAATAATAATAATAATAATAAACATACAAAAAGTCGATGTATTGTCCATGGATATTTTAAAAACCTCCCCCGAAATATTTTTCTGGATTCGCCCCTGATGTTGACGTTGGCACTAAATCGTAATCAATAAGAAAAATCAAACACCGTTTCTAGAAAATTTGAGACTTGGATAATTAGATGTAAGATTATAAATTAATGATTAATAATTCTACTAACTGTAGGAACTTCAACGACAACTAATGGCTGCTCCAAATTATCTCCTGTCTTCTTTTCCGTGATTGCCTTTGTAATAACCGTCATCTTGATAGTTTGCGATCGTCGGAGGAATAAATCACATTAAATTCTCCTCTTCCTTTGTTCCTGCTTTACAAACGACTCGAGAAAACTATAACAAGTTCCACAAGATTAGTTCGAAATAAACTATTATGCTGGATTCCTTGAATTGACAATATCACGCTGACAAGAAGGAACAAACACAACTACGAAAATGCGATTGATCGGGAAATGTCACCGCCCCCACTATGGGCATTTAAATACCCTCTACGCATGCGCATAAGTCTTGCTCCAATTTACAAGAAGCGATATTGTTTACTTCATTTCAAAAATGTTTATTAGTATCAAAATCTGCTGTTCTAAATCAAAATGAACATTTTTTTTTATTAGGGAACACTCGAATAATAACTAATATTTATAATTAATGACCCTCGAAATTAAAAATTCTCCACATTTCATAACAAATATGTACCATCGGTGTCATTCTTGAAATTGGCGCCAAACAATGCGAGTCAATTGGCGCCAAACAATGCCAGACTCTGGCCTGAAAAATACATTGTTTTTAAAATACAAATCATTTTAAAAATATAGGATTTTTTATTTCAATTTTTAAATGCGTTTTAAAGTATTGAATGAAATAGATATAGGACAAGCTTGACATCCCATAGAAAAATTCCCAAAATCTTTCCATCTTCTCTTGTACTTTTCCAAGTCGTATGTATATTTCAAAAAAGAAGTCTTTCAAAAAATAATTTTGCTAAGTATCTAAAGTTCAAAATCTTGTAGAAAAATTGTTAAAATTATCATACAGGGAAAAATTAATTACCAGTAACGTAGTCTAAAAAAAAAACTTGAGTTTGGACCGACGTCGATGAAAAAGGGGGTCAAAGTATGACTCAATTCTTGAATAAACTCGAATAACCGGGTGAAAAAAAGATATGTAATAAAGTTGAAATCGGAGATATCGTGGCGCCACCAGTGACGGAAATCGCTCGACGACGAGGAGGTCTTCGCCACGGCGAGCGAGATATCATTCCTCTCTCGAATTTAAAGGGTGGATCTACGAACTAGTTTTTCTGTGGGAGGGGTCGTACATGCGAACAAATACAGTCTTTATTCGTTAACTATATAACTATAAAATATCAAGCTGCACAAGAAACTTCCATCGGTGTCGGTTTCTGTTTTTCTCGGCGTGACTGGGGCGTACCCAGGAGTGCGAAAATCTCCAGTGAATTGGTTTTGAAATCTCTGCCCAGAAATTCTGTCGAGGATATTTTCGGAGGAAAAAAACGCTTGTGAATGAATATTTTTCTCACCCGAAATCTTTCCCTTTCCCCCATTCCCTGTCCCCATCGAGTTCTTCGTTCCCCATAACGACTCCCCCATAAGTCTCTTTACAGTTCATGGCTGCTGTTTTAGGAGGGGGAAAACAAGCTGCTCTGTCTGCTTGAAATCGGAGAACTTTATGAAGTATTATGTCAAGTTTAAAAATCGGTAAGTGCATTTATTTCCCCCCTGTAATTGGCTTTTGTTTCCTTCGGTAAAATTGTCAGAAAAATTATACTAGCATCCAGTGTTACAATGAATTTTATATTTCTATCAATCACATTTCAACACGATTGTCAAATCCATTATATTTCCTTGCGTGCATTTCGTATTTAACGAATATTTTTCAACTTTCGGCCTTTTTTTTTAGAATATATGCCTTTCTTTGCGACTTAAATGAGTCACTTTAAAATTTTGAGCTTTTGGGATATTCTGGAAGGTTAGGGTTATAAAATTTAAGTACTGGTGCAATTTGATCGATTGTGTAAATTCTATAAAAATGTCACTCGATTTTTAAATAAGTAATACATATTCCGAATAATGAACGGTAGTGTTTTTTTCATGGGGTGACAATTGAGACTTGTTTCTTCGTATAATACATTATATTGCTTGCATTTTTGATTATATGGAGTCTAATTAGGCTTTTTTAGTAGAAGTATAGTAGAATTTTAAAATTATATTCTTTTGTGTTTGCTATCTTGTAAAAGATAAGGACAAATTGACGATAATTATTAATTAAGCTTCATGGTCAATGGAAAAATATAAGACGGTCGTGTGCACAAGGCGTATCAATTTCATTGTCATATAACGTAAAAAATGGTGTACTTTAAGTTATTATGTTATAACTTGGGTTCCTCAAAGAACTTCCTGAGTTCTGTGGGATTTTTAAAGATAATTTTTCTGTGAATTCTCAGTTTTACCCGTTTTACCTGTCAATTTTGAGGTTATAATTATCGATTTCTAGTTCAAAGTAGAAAACTTTTGTTGTTTAGAATGGATAGTCAATTATTATCCCTATTAGAAATAGCAATCTATTTTTTGCGATTATTATAAATAACTATTTGATTATTTATTTATAATATTTATATTTAAAACTTCAATCACTTAAAATCAATTAACGTTTGAATGTAACCAGAAAAACTTTGTGGGTCATAATATTTTTGATAAACTCTAAGGTGATTCAGATTCTGATTTGTGTTAGCTGATGAGTCATTGATGCTTTCTACAAATATTTTGTACAGTTTAACTTAGTTTTGTCCACAGATAGTTGAAGAATATAAATACATATGTAATTATTATTTGCATGATAATTTGGAACGAAAATACCGTCTTCAATTCAAATGTTTATAGTTTAGAAATTAGATAAATCTAGTCATTATTTGCACTGAAGATTTTAATATTATTTGAATTTGTTTATTATTATTGAAGTAATTTCGTTATATTGAATATTTATTTTGAAGTAAAGTAGTAATTAGTATTTGCCTGCATTGCATGATCAAATTAATTTTTTTTTTGCGAGTATCAAGTAGCACTCTCCTTTGGTTTGACTGAAAAATATTTTTTACACCTCGAAAGTTTTTGGCGCAGCATTTTATATTCAAACTTTAAAATCATATTATTTTTAAAACCTAGAAAAATGGTCTTAGATTTTTATTTCATAAATAAATAAAAAAAAACAAAGAAAAAAACTAGAAGATCATTGAGTCAAGTATAGAATTTCAGAATTCTAGTCCTTTTATATAATAAAGAAATCTTACATAATAAGAAAGTCTATATGACAATCTGTATTTTGTAACGAGATTAAAGTGATAGAATGGATCTTGGGAAAGGCAGAATTAAGTACCTTTTTTGCAATTTTTACATTAATGATTTTTCTCTTCTCTCCAAAGTGTCGGTAATGCACTTGTTTGCTCTACGACTGCGAACGATGGATCCTGAATCAAGAAATCAGAAGGTGTGCCAAGATTAAAAACAAAAAGCTAAATAATGCCTGGTATACTTGTGCTGTTGACACACAATACAAGACTTACAATTCTTTCAAGTAGAACGTGAGGAGCTCACGCCACTCTCAGTCATATAAACCTTCCTGCTTTCGCACATGGCAGCCATGAAGCATGGTACGTTTTTATTTTTTGTTGAGCATTGCTTTTAATGTTTGAACCTTATTTTTTATGTTTAATTAGATGTTACATCGACGAGAGATCATTGGCATATTGAGAATCTCATTCATCTTCATTAAGAGTTCACCTGGTTCTTTTGTAGTCCAAACTTATGGAAATTACTTATTGAGAGACGACCTTGTATATTATACTTTCCATTAGTCAAAGCTCGTGTGTTCCCGTTTAAAAAGTTTTAGATAGTGACTTAGTTTATGTAATATAATGTTTTGTTGAATGGTTTGTAGAATTGGAATCAAAGCTCTGGAAATAATTTTGATGTAAAATGAAAAATTCGCAACAGATTATATTCCCAATGCTTGATTTTTTAGTTAGAACTTTATAAATTTAGTATTTTCAGAATTTGGAAAAGAAGTTGAAAAGTTTAAATTCAATACAATTCAGCAAAAAGTATCTTTGGTTGATTTAAATTCGAAAGTCATTCGAATTTAAATTTATAAAACGTAGAACGTCTTCTAAATTGAAAGAAAGAAGCTGAAAAGTATATAAATGGGATTTTGAAAGAAATTCGAATTAGAAAAGATCAAATTTAAACTTAAAAAAAAAAAAATTTGATATAATCTAGCAGCCAATGTTTTTGTGTCGATGTAACAAATTTCGCAGAATAAACTTGATACTAACTTGAAAACTTCTTCCAGGTAAAACGAGCCAAGACGACGTGTGCTACGTTGTCGCCAAGTACGATTATGAGGCCCAGGGTGCCCAGGAATTGGATCTTCGCAAAAATGAGCGATACCTTTTGTTGGACGACTCGAAGCATTGGTGGCGAGTCCAAAGTGCCCGAGGGCAGGCTGGCTACGTCCCTAGCAACTACGTCAAAAAAGAAAAGCCCTCAATTTTCGACAGTATCAAGAAGAAAGTCAAAAAAGGCTCGGGTTCGAAAACCTTACCCTCGAGTAATTCGCCGTCCCGGGCAGTTGAGTCGCCCATTATGGCCAGGCGATTGCCCGCAGATCCTAGCGAAGCAATCGGCACGGCAGTAGTCAAATATAATTACCAAGCACAACAGGCTGATGAACTTTCCCTTGCAAAAGGAACACGGATTCTCATCCTGGAGAAGAGCAACGATGGCTGGTGGAGAGGGCAAAGTGGCAATCAAGCTGGATGGTTTCCCTCGAATTATACGCAAGAAGAAGGGGATGCAGACGACAATTTGCACACTTACGCCATGGCAGAAAACGTCCTTGACATTGTCGTCGCCCTATATTCTTTTTCGTCGAATAACGACCAGGAACTCTCCTTCGAAAAAGGAGACAGACTCGAAATCTTGGACCGTCCACCTGCAGATCCTGAATGGTACAAAGCCAGAAATGGTCAAGGACAAATCGGCCTCGTCCCTAGGAATTATCTTCAGGAACTTAGCGAATATCTCACACAGCCATATCGTGAAAGAGGGATGTCTAGTAATGAAATGGGAGTTGGGGATTCTCTGGAGAGAAGGCCTGACCCTGGAGATCGACCTCATCTTGTGGGGAAGCCTTGGTACTATGGAAGAATCACACGCTTGCAGTGCGACTCGCTTTTGAATCAGCATGGCCATGATGGAGATTTTTTAATACGAGATAGCGAAACCAATGTAAGTACAACTTTTCTTAGTTTTTAAGGATATTGGAATCAAACTCTAATCAAAAAATTCAATCTCCTTATTTTTCTGAAGACATATTAAAATAAGATATATTTTCGCATCATACCGGTTGTTTTCTTTTAAATTTGAATACTTTTTGAAGAAAAAAAGAGATTTTTTTTAAAGTTATAGCTAGAGTTCAACACCCTTAAGTTTAAAGATTTATGTGGACGTATGTGGACAATTATTATAGTACGAATATTAGACAACTATAATCAATAGAATAAAATAAAGTAAAGTGAATTAAAATAGAGCAGAAATATCTTACCAAGTAACGTTTTTCTAGATGGGTGACTATTCAGTGTCTCTGAAAGCACCAGGACGTAATAAGCACTTCAGGGTACATGTGGAAGGTGCTTTATATTGTATCGGCCAGAGGAAATTCCACACGCTAGACCAGCTAGTAGACCATTACCAACGAGCACCAATTTACACGAACAAACAAGGCGAGAAGCTCTATCTGGTGCGGCCTCTTCCAAAGGGAAATTCCAGTAGTAACGGCTGCTAGGTTGACAACAATAATATTAATAATAATAATAACAATAATTTGTCCTCATTGTCAGTAATGACTCGAGCGCTTTAGGATAATCGCTTTATGCGATGCCTGCCTAGTTATATTGATATCATCTCTTACATTTATATATAACGATTAACATATTTGATCAACTCATATATTAGTGTTTTTCGATAATTTTTTCCAGTTTACCAGTAAATAATTTATTACTGTAAGTAACAACTACAATGACTCATCGACGCTTCCGACCTAGTAGCGAAATATGAAATGGCAGCTAGGAGATTTTTGTAATTTGTATAATTTTTTTGTAATTTACATCTAGTTGGCGCGTCTGTCTTCATATCTGTGTAACAAATTGTAATGCAGCGATGCGGCGAATCACGTTTTTACATTTATTACTCGTAAAGTACATAATATTCTAGCCTGCAAGTATAACGAACAAGTAATGATAGTTATAATATGCAAGTATGAACGATCTACCAGTAATAAGTTAAAAAAACAAAGACTAAGTGTTCATTTGTGATTTTGTATTTATTAGAAAGTTTCTTAAGCGAATAAAACGTATTTAAGTGTGCACTATTACCATCGTCGACTTTTTTTTTATCAATCACACAAAGTGCTTCGAAAACAATATTCACCTAATATTATAATGTAGTTAAAATAATATTAAAACAAAAATTTTGAAAGTAGGATGCTTCCATATTCAAAATCTTTAGAATATTTGAAGTTTTCTAATTTAATTAGATTACTTTTTAATTTTTAAGGTTTTTCTTATTCGATTTTGAGGTTTACTAGTTTGAGTACTTTTCAGTTATGAATATGTTTATAATTCTAATATTTGAGATCTTTAGGTTTGCAAATTTTGTTTTTAAATTTAAATCTTTAAAATTTCAAATTTATAAGCTTCGAAATTCTAATGATTAACAATTTCGGAGGCTTCTAACAATAAGTTATTAAGGCTTTCAAATTCCTATGATTAAAAATTATATAGGCTTTAAAATTTGAATTCTTGACATATTTGTAGGCTTTTAACTTGAAGGCCCGTATCGAGCAAGAGGATACAGAATTTTTTTGGTTCGAGCTCAAATGAAACCTGATAAAAATTTTTTAAATATATATATTTTTTATGAGACTCAAATAATTTCCCTGTATTAATTTTATAACCGGAAATTAATTTTATAAACAAACTTTTTAACACGAGAAGTCATTGTGCTCGAGCCGAAAAATTCTATATCTTCTTATTCGAAACGGACCCTCAATTTTAGTTGTAGCCTATTTGAAATTTAAAGAAAACAAAATTAAGCATCTTCCGCATCAGGAGGATTTAAACTTAAAAAACTTTCATTTACGATTTTGTATTTATTAAAAAGTTTCTAAGCGAATAAAACGTATTTAAGTGTGCACTATTACTATTGTCGCCTTTTTTTCTTCGATCACCAGAGTGCTTCGAATTATGCATTTTAAAAGCAATATTCGCTTAAACTAGAACAGTCGCAAAAATAGACAATTTTTTCGCTTAAAGCCACTATAAAAATAATACGATCTTGATAATCAGATCCTTTATATAATCAGTTAATCCAATCTAAAGAAGTCTAATACTTTCTTGTTTCTAACGTTCTTTAAATGACAAGAAATATAATAATTTATATTATGTCATTATCATTACACTGAAACCTCAATATGAGTTCCCTATATTTCTGTAATTCTGAGAAGTTGGGTTGCTCCCAAACAAAGATGAGGTAAGGTGAGGAGTCGAGAAGGGTACACTGGTACATACGCCGCTGACTTATGACCTGCACGTTCCCTTGATATGTGTCTGCTGACAGAAATATAGCGGACTCATATCGAGGTTTCAGTGTAATTACAATCGAAAGTTGAATTGATATCAGACCTTGGAATGAAACGACGGAATCAGTTTCTTTTCTTTTCCATCATTCTTTTTTCATTGCTTAATTAAAATGATTAAATCACCCAGCGCTGTAAGCTTCTCTAAAATTACGTAGTAAGCGTGTCCAAGTGACGGAAATATATAATATATTAACCTGGTAACAGTAACAAACATTAATCTTTATTCACTTTGTAAATTATGTTCATAAATAAAACGCACTATACGAATAGAAGAGATTGGTGCTCCTAAGGGTAAAAGTTAATGGCACTAATTGCCAATAAAGTCATTTTTTAAAATAATTTTTCTTAAGCTAAGGGGCTAATTTAGTTTCGAAATCGTTTGTTCGTAGGTTTGTTACGGAGGTGTTTCGAAGATTCCTTGATCACAAGAAAGGATTGTTCGAATTTCTAGTCATGTCTCCTATGGCGGATCCCACCTGACGAATTATTAAAATTAGTAATTAATTATACAGAGTGCTACAGGATTTGAAAAAGCTGGAAAAGTTGTAGAAATTTGAAATGACCCTTTACATCAAAATATTTTTAATTATAAAAATATAAATTAATTCATTAGCCATTCTCGGTTAAAAAATAGATTGACTGTCATTTCCCGTGGTCCAATGGCCGCTCTGAATAATTTAATGTAATTTAATATTTGTAGTATTATAGGTTTTATTTTTAAAAATTATCATTTGCTCTATATGTCTTATACCAGTAAAGTTTTCACGACTCTTTTGCGTTTAAAAAAGTGATCAATCGGGCGGAAACTGACTCAGTTGCGCGAAAGGGGAGAACGGACAGTTTTTTTTTATTAATATGATGGGATTTTCCCACCTACGTCCGGCGTCGGGCGATTCGTGACAAGCGCCAGTTCAGTTGTAAAAGATTCTGTATTCCCAGAAAGAGTAACTAAATATTTCTACACAGAAAATAAAACACAAAAAACTGAACTGCGATTTAGTCTTAGCTCAATTTTTAAACTTGCTTTTAATTAATTCTTACGAAAAAGCAATGAGAAATCTTTTAAAAAGTCAGTAAGAACTTTCCAACTTTCTCTAAAGATAATAATAAATATAAATTTTAATAATTAGTTCAATTTAATTTATATATTAGTTTCTAATTCCAGTTAAAATCTCTATTAAAAAGTGAAATTACAAATTGCTGAAACATTCTAGAAATGCAATAATATCAGCAAATGGTAAAAATAATCTCAAATAAAGAATGTAATGAAAGGAAAAAAGAAAAACATTGCGAGATACGTCTTAGAGTCTATTTAAAGCAACGAGTTCTTTGTTGCACTCGAATTAAATGACGTTTCTGAAACGCGTGCCACGAAAAGATAGTTGACGTCAGCATTAGTGGGAAAGACCCGAGGACCCGAGGGGTAATCTTGAGATAAAAGTATTACATCAGTTATTTAAGTGAGAGACTCTTTAATAAACGAATTGAGCAAATTGCTTATGATATCCCAATCAAACACTGTAAAAAGATGCTTTAAATCTCCCTTATTAAAATGACCTTCATAAAAAAATAACATAAAAACAAATTTAAGGACAGAAGAAATTTTAATGTCAGGAAGAAGATAAACGAAAATCGAAATTAATAGAAATTAAAATACAATTTAGTGAGAATTATATTCCGAGTGAGTGGGCACTAAGATCTTTACTAACAGTAAATCTTCAAGGAATTAAAATTCTCAACGACCTCCCTCTATAATGAACGCACTTTACAAAAATAAACATTGCACACTTACGACAAATGGATTTGCATGATAGGCGGCAACGGACGGTTGCCACGTTTTGCTCGGGAATGACGTCATGAGTTGACTAGATGGAATAACATCCTCATTGTTTCGCGATTCCTTGGACGCCCAAAGCGTGTCTGTAATCAATAAGAATCATTGATTTCAATTCATCAATTACAATAAGAAGCTTCTTTAAATATGTAATATATTTTAAACATTTCACACAGCTTACCAAACGATCCACCGTTGTTTACAGGGAATTGAATTTGTCTAAAGGGATTAGCCGGGCCATTGAGAGTGTTATCCGCGATTTGCATATTGTTATTGACTAAATTATTGGACGGTCGCCACAAGTCGCCGACTGAAAACGGATTCGAGATAACCGGGGATGCATGATTGTTATATCCACCCCAAACTGAATTTGCCACTAAAAAAAAAAAAACGAATCACATTTTTAGCATTATTTTCGATTGATATGTGCAATTTTAAATGACGCTTATTTAAAGTGTTTTTTTTTAATACTTTAAAAAATTTATTATATATTATAAAAAGAAGCTATTTCTTTTGCTAATTACCATTGGAATTATTAGTGTTCCACGGTGACCCTGAAGTTGGATTTTCCTCTTTTATTTGCGCCTGCTTCATCATGCAATCTAAATCCTTCAAAGCAGCATACCGATCTTCCGAAGGTGGAGAACTCACTCCATTAAAATTGGGTGTTAAACATCCAGCCAATTGATTAAAACTTCCCGTATCTGAAAAACGAAAACCTGTAAACCTTTGAAACAAATAAAATTCAAAAATCCTCCGATAATCCAAAAATGAAACCTACTTTTTTGGGAATTGAAAATAGGATTGTTGTCGAAATTAGCGAAGGAAGGTTGTGGAACTATCGGCTGATTAAAATTTGTTGGCGTCGGAGGAAGATAAGGATCAGGAACTTTGCTGAAGTCGGCGACAAAATCCGTGGGAAAAGAATTTATAGTTTCCGCAGTCTTAGAATTTTTTGTTGCGTTTGGAGTGGAGGTTGTCTGTGGTGTTCCAGAACTAGGAACTCTTGGAAGGCTTGATTGGTTCGAATCTTTGGATTGATTTTTCAGATCGGAAGCAATGGACGGATTCAAATAATATCTTTTCATCTCGTACTTCTCACTCATCAAATCTTTCATTTTTTGCTCGTCTTTCGTATCTACGTTTGGGAGGTTGCTATCCGGATGCAGCAATCCTAGCCATATCCTTCGACAGTACTCGTTTCCTCGTTCTTTCAAAAAAACGATTTCCTCCTGGGTAAAAGTCGCCATCGAAATCGATTTTACTCTATGTGGTGGTGTCAATCCTCGTCTGCAATCAAAACAGGTTTAATTATTACTTTGTATTCCACTCCATTAGTCAGAATAATAAAGACATTTCCTCTTTTGAAAAGTGGTTATAATTCTTTTGCATAAAAAAGCAGTCAATAAAATTCTTTATTGGAAAATATTTTTAGAAGAAAAATACTTGTTTGCTTTATTAAAGATTCATTTTCTTTTTTTACAAAAAAGTTGGAGGACTTTGAAGACAAGTCATTAAATTCTGCAAAAAAAAGTTATTTTTTTGTTTCTATTGCATCACTCTTTTCATGTCACTGTGCCACTAAGAATAAAATCATGGTTCAAATCGCCTCATATTAATTTCGGAACAACTCGAGAGACTTTCTAATTTATCAAGCATTTACAGTTCTAATTTTTTATATGGGTTAATTAAATCGTCACTGCTCTTGAAACTTATGCACTAATATTAAAAAAAAAATGTTTAATTATTGTTCAATTCAAATTTAAATTTCAGACTTCGCATATAATTTTCGAATTTTGGAATAAAGAGTGATTAATAATGGGAAAAGTAGAATGGTTCAAAAGTACTGAGATTTGAAAAGTGTATGATACTACTCTTTCATTTCTTAAGGGCATGTAATACTTTACCGTAAGAGCAAATTAGTTATACCAATTATACGTTCATAATAATAAATATTTTTACCTAATAAGAGTCAATAAACCTTCGCCTCATGTAGACGAAGGTTTATTGACTCTTATTAGGAAAAATATTTATTATTATGAACGTATAATTGGTATAACTAATTTGCTCTTATGGTAAAGTATTACATGCCCTTAATTTTACTGATTTCGCATAACGAAAGCTCTCGAATGTCTCTACAATCTGAAGTCTAAACACTAACTGTTTGTTTTAGAAATTCATTTATGATGCCTAGTACCGACGAACACGAGGTTGAGAGTGAAAGGTCTTGTAAATGTAATACATATTCATAAAAAATTTCTGTGCTTCTTCGCTTAACATTTACATACATCTGTAAAACTGGTTTCGCTATTGAAAAGCTAGCCATTTATGATTCTGATTCGGCAAAAACTGCAGGTGTAAGTATAAAGTTTGAGTCAGCCCGGGTTTGTTTTGAAAACAAAAACTAATCACCGGCTTTTAAAATACATTAACACACAAGAAATCCTTATTAAGTATTTAAATAAAATCAACTAGATTTCATAAATTAAAATTCGATTTAGCAGAAATCATTTTATCCAATTAAGTAAAATAAAAACTTTTAAAATCTTTGAACGGGACTCCGAACTTTGTTTTACGAATAGAATAAAATTCCACAACAGAACAAAATTCGAAGTTGTTAATTAAATAAAAATTACACAATAATGACCATGCATTAATAAGAGAAAATTATTGTTTCAGTAAAATCCAAACAACTTGCAAAACTGCGTTTACGCAACCGATTGTTTTTCTAATTATACGCTTTATTACGAAACATTAAAAAGTCCTCTTAATTTTCAAGATTGATGACTAATACAAAAAACGTAATTCATAATGAGTAATTTAAATCCTCAATTTAAAGATTCTAATCTTTTCATTCATATTTCCTTATCTCTGAATCTCATGATTCACTCTTTGATCCCTCAACATAAAACACAAAGCCACCTGTTAATTTCTCTTCTTTCTCAAGAAATTTCTAATTCCTAAATTGAAAACCCTATTAAACAGAAGCCTTATAAATTGTAATTGAATTACAGGACTCAAGTAAAAGGCTTCTATCGATTTAAAGGACCTTCTCTCTTTTTCTGAAATATCTTTTACAGTAAGGAAACGGCTGGAGATAAAATTGAAGATAAATTGAAAGCGTCGAACGGATTTCTTTGTGTTTTTCCAGGATGTGGGTAAAAAATGAAAAACTTACAGAATGCCGGAACAGGACATGCATACGAAGGATCCTATTGTCATGTTCACATAAGTGGGACCTCGCTGCCGGCAGTCGAAGCATTCCTTATTTCCCGGTTGAGAGACTAGCTCACGCAACGTCTTCAGGTTTTTCTCGTCTTGCTTTCTCTTTATGGACGCCATGATCTGCGTGTTTATTAACTACTAAATTAAAAATCTCCTCTCCTGTTCACTCGTGCTCTCACTCGCGGAACTGAACTGTGACTGAACTCAAACTCAAACTGACACCGATACTGTCACAGATAAGCAATGTCTTCCAAAACGCATTCACTTATCAGTTAAACAAGGACGGACAAATCCAACACTTTTTCCACTGAACGACATGCTCCGATTTTTTTCTCGTTGCGCTTTTCGACGTCACGACTTCAGAATCATCATCTGATCTGGATGATCGGTTAAGTTTTCATCAAAGCGGACAAAACTAAGCGGGAAAATTTGAATCTAGAAAACAAATCGTTATGTATGTTTTTTAGATTATGTAATAGATCTGATAAGCTTTGTAATGATTGTTTGTTCATGATAAATCAAAGGGTTGAATTTAAGAAGTATTTGATATGAGATCAATGAGATTTATATTCATCTTTCATAAATATCTACTTGTATAAAAAAAAGGGACAAAAGATGACGGCGACTGACGGCGCTAGTATCGCCAAGGCGCGAAAATTTGAATTACGTATAAGCTTCAATTTTATTTTACATAAAACAAACTTTTATAGATAGATTATAATCATTATAATTAATAAATAATTTTGTTTTCGATTATTTAAGT
This sequence comes from Synergus gifuensis, assembly GCA_904066015.1. Classification (NCBI taxonomy): domain Eukaryota; kingdom Metazoa; phylum Arthropoda; class Insecta; order Hymenoptera; family Cynipidae; genus Synergus; species Synergus gifuensis. Next base: position 1,718,017 of record CAJFCO010000121.1, read on the forward strand.
TACTTAATTTAACTTAAAATCAGTATTTACATTTTAAATAATAAATTCAATCTTCAAATCCAAATATGTATTTATAAAAAATATTCTGATGGAAACTCGTCTTAAAGTTAAATGTCACCTCTGTCAAAAATAAACTTAACCTTACTAAAAAATGCGAGGAAGCATTTTTAAGATAACAAATGTTTGATTAAAGTTTATTTTTGATTTATTAATTATTAATTACAATTGATTTAAGTAATTTTGACAAATATAGATTTTGGAGGAATTTTTTGTTCAGAAATAATCAAAATGAAATGCTGTCAGTGCTAAGGAAATCATTTTGAAGTATTTTTTAAATGTTTATTTTTTAAGAAAATTTATTACGGTTTTATAAATAAATAAATAAATCGCAATGGCTGGTTTTGTGGTAAATTCACCGGGTCCTGTGAGGTTCGTGATCTTATTTAAATATTTGAAATACATAAAGTTCAAAGTTCAAAATAATGTTTAAGGAATATTTAACATCAGTGGATATTTTTTAATATATAGTATATTTATGAGTTTAATCTTAATATGTTTAATTTGGTATTTATTATAATTTTAATAGTTACCCTGGAAGGGGAACTACTCGTCAAGGAAGTGTCATCGATCTGGATATTGACGTGTTTCTGAAAATTTCCAATTATGAAGACACTGTTAGACAACTTGATATTTACTACGGAATCGGTAAAAGATTTTAAAAATATTTTTTGCAAATTTTCATTTAAAATTCCGTAAAATTATAGTGAGTGTATAAAAAAAAACTTAAGATTTTGTTTCACTCATGATTTTTTTTTTTACTATTTTCTAAGAATCGAACTTTGCTTGTCAACTTTTCTTTTAAAATTTGAAATGATAAATCTACATTTTCTACCATCAAATTATATAATTAGAATAGTTTTAAGTTTTTGCATATAAAATTATTTAATTACCAAAATTTGCTATATAGTGAAGAGGCAAATTTTACAATATCAAAGCTGCATAACAGGATTATTTCCTCAAGTTTCGAACGACAAAGTTGTAGGAAGTGTCAGGGAAAGTATTTATTGTGCAGCATCAATTTGGAGTTTGTATCAAGCATACAGGTAATAAATTAAATCTCTATTCGATAATTAAAAATAAAAAAATTTTCACTTCAAAACATGAATATTTGAAAACTAAGAATTCAAAGTTTATCATTAAAAATAAAAATATTTCAAAGGCGGATAGATGACGATAGAGGAAAATCCTACGAATTGGGTCAATCAACAATAAAATGCATGCGAGGAATTTTAGAATGTTGGATGAAACAAGCGAGCAGAATAGAATTATTCAAACGAAATCAATGCGATCGTTTTGCTCTCCACTGCAAATTTCATCTCGATACTGGAAGCGAAATTCTAAAAGACGAAAATTACAATCATCTTCAAGTGAGAAAATATTTTAAATATTAAGAATATAAGTTTATAAATTTCTATTTAACTATTGTAAACAAATATATATATATATATATATATATATATATATAACTGAATCTGTTTTTTAGATCGACGTCGTTTCTCTCTATTTAATTTTTCTGGTTCAAATGATAACCTCGGGCCTTCAAATAATTTACACACAAGACGAGGTAGCTTTTGTACAAAATCTAGTTTATTACGTAGAGAGAGCTTATCGAACGCCTGATTATGGAATGTGGGAAAGAGGAAGTCGTTATAATGACGGAACACCAGAAATTCATGGGAGTTCAATTGGAATGGCGAAAAGTGCCTTGGAAGCAATAAACGGTTGCAACCTTTTCGGAGAAAAGGGAGCTTCCTGGTCTGTGATTTATGTAGATATTGATGCCCATAATCGGAATCGCAGTATTTTTGAAACTATGTTGCCCAGAGAGTCGAGCTCAAAGGTACAGAACAAAAAGAAAGACTTACAATTTAATGTAATATTCTATATTTTATTGTAAGCTTTTAAAGCGATTTGGTTTTGGGTTTTTATACCTATATAATAATATAATTATTGAAATTTTACAGAGTGTCGACACAGCTCTGTTGCCAACGATTTCGTTTCCCGCTTTTGCAACACATGAGGAATTCCTCTATACCGAAACTAAAGCCAATATTGTGAGAAGACTCAAGGGAAACTATGGATTTAAAAGATTTGGAAGAGATGGATATAAAACTGTTCTGGAAAATCCAGAACGTCGTTATTACAGACCCGGCGAAATTAAAGTAATTTGTCAAATAAACGCAACTACTTTGAAGAACATTTAATAGCTTGTTGACTAATTAGAAATTTTAATTTTTAGGAGTTCGACAATATCGAATGCGAGTGGCCATTGTTTTATATTTTCATGATAATAGACGGAGTCTTTAAATCTCTTCCTGAACAAGTAGAAGAGTACCAGAATTTATTGAAACCACGACTTCACAAGGATTTAAACGGAGGCATTTTTCCTTTCTACCTATTTACTTTAATTTAATTTTGCACAAAGTTTAATTTCCACTTTTTTTCTAAATAGATCCAGTCGTTCCGATGTATTTTTACGTCCCAAAGGAGCATCTCGAACAGGAGAAGAACGAACCAGGAAGCACAATAAGAGTCCCTAACATTGAATCGAGAAGATCACGCAAAAGTTCGATGGAATTTGAAGGACCTCATATTTATCTTTGGAATCAGGCGATGTTTATAATAGCTCAGTTACTTACGGCAAATCTTCTTCATATCAATGAACTGGACCCGATTCGTCGTTATCTTCCTTCTTATAATAGACCGAGAAGAGCTGGAAGATATTCTGCTTTCCAGGTAGATCTAAAGGAAAAAAAAGAATTTATTTATTTATTTCAAGTTTTTAAACTACATAATTAAGTTTTAGCAAATTAATTGTCGTCTTATAATTGAACATTTTCTTTTCTTATCTTTCATGCAGGCAAAGCCGAGCAGCGTAAGTAAATCTTCGAATATAGCACTCAACATGTATTGTTGCATTTAATTCTTATTAACTAGATATTTTTTTGATGACTTGCATGAATTTAGCAATTAGAGTACTAAAAATTGAATTAGTCGCCTTTTGATCTTTAATAGAATAGATTAAAACTTTCTCTTTTAATTAACTACTCTCCTATTTTGGTATTTTAATCTTACTTTCCATTTAATATTTTAGATTCATATTTTAATGTACCACCTATTACTGAAGTTTAATAAATGCGCTGCATTTATTAGATGTTTATTTTCTTTTTTTCTAGAAAATTAATTTTCTTCTGAAATGACTTTGCCTGCAAATAAGTTTAAAAATCCCTAAAGAATTTAGATTTAGATCGCATGATCTTTTTTTGTAAGTTATGGACATTTGGAAATTATTTTTACAGTTTGTAGGAGCACGACATTTTTCTTATCCTTTTTTCAAAAATTTTTTATAGGGAACTCATACGGATCTTGTAGTTCAAATTGTTTTGATAGCAGAGTCTATGAGACTTCAGGCTATGATGGCAACTTACGGAATTCAAACTCAAACTCCCCACGAAGTAGAGCCGGTGCAAATTTTATCTTCTTCTCAGTTGGTTAAAGTTTATCAAAAACTCGGTGTTAATTCAAAAATGAATCTCCAAGGACGACCGGCTCGTCCAATTGGATCACTGGGAACAAGCAAAGTATATATTTATTAATATTATTAGGAAGTTTTATTTTTAAAAATTTGATCATTTAATATTTCTCTAAATTAATTTTGCTATTTGCGATTTAAAATTCCAGATTTACAGAGTCTGTGGAATGACAGTCCTCTGTTATCCTCTGATTTTCGAAGTATCCGATTTTTATTTATATCGAGACATGGCTTTATTAATCGACGATATCAAAACAGAGTTACAATTTGTCGGAAAATACTGGAGACTCTCAGGTCGACCAACAGTTTGTTTACTCATAAGAGAAGAACACATGAGGTATTTAAAACAAAACTAGATATTAATAAAAGGTAGGAATTTTTATATTATTGTCTTTTTTTTTAATTTCTAGAGATCCGCAATTCAAAGAGATGCTAGATTTATTTGCAATGTTAAAAAAGGGATATTGCGATGGAATCAAAGTCCGGATAGGACGATTACAGAATCTGATTTCCTCTTCGTGTATAGGTAGAATTTAAATTCCTTTCCTTGTGATAAATATTAAATATTAACAGATTTTCAAAATTGCTAAGTGAAATTTTTTTTTTAGAACACCTGGATTTTTTGAGTACATTGGACATTGATCTTGAATTGAATCCATTCAAACAACTGGAACACGAATATATTGGTTATCAAAGTCTTACAGATGTTCCGAGGGCTTTGTCATATTCTGAGGATGTTCAAAATTATTCTGTGAGCCAAGAAATATTTTTTATTAAAGTCTTAAGTTTAAATTCAAAAAGTCAAATTCGAATTTCAATCATAAAACTAAAATTTAAATAGAGTGTATAAAAATATGAATGTAATTGAAATACAAATATTTACAGCACCTGGAAAACGAACCACTGTACACTATTCTGAATGAGATTCGTAATTGTGGAGGTCTTTCAGGGAAAAGTCAGCTTTACGAAATTTTGATGAAGCGAGAAGGGATTAATTACGAATTTAATGGGATGACAGGTAGAAAAATAAGAGAAACTTTATTAATGCTTTTGATTTAGGATTTTTGAGGTTGATATTGTTATCAATTATTTTTAGTGGGAGATCATTTAAGAGCTTTATACCAACAAGCAGGAAGTTTAAGATACTGGATGGTTGTTCGATATTGTAGCAGTTTGTTAAATCACACAGTCGATAGTATCAGTCCTTTTATTACTGGAGTTCTCGTAAAGGGAAAACAGGTACGAAAATTTACTTTATTTAACATCTTTCCGAGAATTATAATATATTAATTAAAGTAAGTTATTTATTATAAATTATTCGTTTTAGATAACTGTGGGTGTTATTGGTCACGAAGAAACAGTTTTTGACAAGCCAATGACTCCAGCTGAAATTCAATCAGTTGTTTATTCTACTATTCAACCGCACAATGTTATCCAAGCTGTTCTCCAACAAGAAATTTTGCTTTATTGTGGTCGATTGATAGGAACGAATCCCGAGATGTTTAAAGGGATTTTGAAAATTCGTATAGGGTAATTTATATTTTATCCTTTTGAAAGTAGATTTTATAAATTCATTTTTTTAAATTTCATCTAAATAAATAAAGATTTTTCAAATTTAAAAGCTGAATATTAATTTTTTTCAGATGGGTTTTAGAAGCGATGAAACTCTACATAAAGATGATTAAAAAAAACCCCAAACCGATCGAGAATTACAGTCCTTACGAAATTAGGCAGTTTCTTATTAAAGTCCTCACTGTGAAGGATTGGGCGAGTGAAGAAAAGTAAGTTTAAACCTTTAAATTATTTAAGAAAAAATATTAATCAATCATCTATTTTAATTTCTATAATTCGAAATTTTCTAGTCTTTCGGTTCTTGGAAGAAGGAAAATAGAAGGAAGTTTGTGCAGAGTTCCTGTTCATTTTTACAATCAAGTTTGGGAAGTCTTGATACGCTGTCCAGGTGGAATTTGTGTTAACGGCCGAGAATTACCTCAACAACCCACTGTTTCAAATATGACGAGATCTGAATTGACTTTCGCTCTTCTTGTTGAATCTATCCTTCATCACATTCAGATGCCAGAGTTTCGACAAATTATTGTCGAGGTAAATATTTATGATACTAACGAAGAAATAAAAAAATTTTCAGTTAAAAATTCTCGTGATACCTTACTATAAGAGCAATTTAATTTCCTCAACTTTACGCTTGCAATAACAAATATTTTTTCCTAAACTAGGTCATTTACCTCCGTCTGTACGAAACGGAGGTAAATAGTCTAGTTTTAGGAAAAATATTTATTATTGCGAGTGTAAAGTTGGGGAAACTAACCTTTAAAGAAATTTATAAACATGAAATTTATTTTTTATTAGTTGCTGAATATAGTCTCGACGATTCTGCTGAGAAATCCGGAATTGTCTTTCCAGAGACAGTTGGATTTAAACAAACTCGTCGATGATGCTTTTGATATGTTCTGCAAAGTGAGTATAATTAACTTTACATTTCAAGTACATAATTCAGACTTAAAATCATTGCAACTTGTTTTGTTCCAGGACCACAACTTGCAAAAGTCAACCGACATGTCGGCTTTCTTTGCTGCTCATTATTCATTAACAACGGGTTGTTTGGCCAGAGCAGTTGTAAATAATGTTCTCACCGGAGGAAGTGTAATAACAGATATTCACATGGACTCGTCACCCAGCGAAATGTGTAAAATCACATAAGCTAAGATTCACATCTTTTGTTGGTAGTCTATTTCAATTATTTTACAGTATACTTGAGTTTTTAGATGAAAGTTTTAAGTTTTTAGTGTGCATGCAAATTGAAATTTATAAAACTGAGTCGAATAATATTTTTCAAAAAGACTTGTGTTTCTTTAACTTTCGAAAGTATCTATCTTGCCAAGAAAAAAGATTTCTACCGTACAGTGTTACATCTGGTATTGAATAATTTGTTACTCTTTTTTTCTTAAACATTTGCCTATAAACCTCAGGTCTTAAAACAGTAACAATTATAAAGTAGTCTGTTTCTGTACCTCTTTACATTTTAGTTTCAAGCCGCTACTAGAAACAATAAAGTTATATGTATTTCTCTAATTTCCGTTTGTTTATATTTGTTAAGAAATTTAATTTTAAGTTACTATTCTATAATGTTTTTTTCAAAATTTACGTCAAAGAAAGATTTTATGATGCTAATTCTAACTGCTTCTTTAAATTTCGTGTCTACTGAGAATATTTCCCTTTCCTAAAAGTCAGTTCACATGTAGCGTGACACAAGGAAAAATGTTACAAAGCAGCAATGGAAATGTTACCTGAGAACTGCCGATCGCAGTAACCAATCCCGGCTTTCCGTTATCTCCCACTTCTGGGACTAAATGGGCCCTAAGTCCGCTAAGTCCTGCTTAGTTTCTTCTGAAAGCCTCTTTTTCGATAGAGTCCCTTCTCTCCCGAGCGTCCCTTTGTGTGCAAATCAGAATTAAAATATTACTCTAAAGAATGGGTAATTCAACTTCTAAGAACATAGAAAAATTTATTGTGACTCCAGTGAGACATAAATCATCAAATTATGAAAATGTGACAATAGAAATATTGAATGACGATTGCCTTCTTCAAATTTTCCAATTTCTATCAATAACAGATAGAATCAAAATCGAAAAAGGTAGCTAGAATTATACAATTGCTTTCACATAGAGGAAGCTTTGTAGTGGTGACAAAATTAGTTTCCAAAAAAAGGTTTTTTTCAATATATTTTGAGGGAGATATATCTAATATGATGCCCTTAAAAATTTCCCGTGTGTGTGTGTGCGTGTGTGAAACATACATACATACAACTTGAAAACGCGTACAGATAAATTGATGAAATTTTACGTACTTATTACACTATATACCAAGTTCAATTTCTTACAAGGGTTTAACAAAATATTTAATTTTACAACTTTCATGTACTTTTATAATTTTAGTAAAATTGATTTTTCGACTATAAATTCTCAAATAATCAAAATTCAAAGCTGATGAAAAAGAAGAAAAATCACTTGTGTCAAGACAAATCAATTGATCTATAAGATTATTGCATTTCATTGAAAAATAAGAAAATTATGGTTAATTCAAATTTTCAAAAATTAATTTTTCGACTATAAGTTCTCAAATGATCAAAATTTAAAGCTGATGTAAAGAAAATAAAGATTCCTTGAGTTGAGACGAATCGATTGACCTATCTCACTAATGCATATAATTGAAAAGTAAGAAAGTTACGGATTTTTATAATTTTTCAAAATTGATTCTTCAACTGCAACTTTCCAAATTAACACATTTTAAAGATGATGTAAAGAAAATAAAATTTCTTGTATAGACACGAATCAGATGACCTAATATTAATATGTACATTGGATTAATTAATTAATGCTTCCTCTATGAAGAAGCAAATCATATTTGCTTCCAGGAAGCAAAGTGCTCATTGAATGAGCATAAAACTTGATACAACTTCACAGCTAGTTTTAATATTATTTAATTATATTACATATTATTAGTAAGATTTTATTTAGATTTTTTATTTTGCTTTCAGTTAGCAGAAGATGGAAATTATTAAGCCAGACTTCCTGGAGTGGTTTTAAATTTCTGGATTTTTATCCCACCACGTGGGGACAAACATTAAAAAAAATATATAAAATGAAAAGATCAAGATTAGAAGAATCATTAACACTTTCTGGCAAATACATAACTTCCGTTAATTTCGATTTACTATCTAAAAACAATCCCAGCAAGTACTTAAAATCACAGGCAGTAATTACTATTTTAAAGAATTGTCCTAATATCACAGAACTATTAATTTTAAATGTGGAACCCATGGATCGACCAGATTTTGAAATATTTATGGAATTGTTGTTATCGATTAGTCACAATATTAGAAAATTTGGTCTGAGAATTTATTCGACCAACTACACTGATGAAGACTTAGCCAAAATATTTGCAAAAATGGTCAATCTTAAGCTTGTTTATCTTGAAAGAATAACTGAAAGATTTCAAGGAACTTGTCTTCTTTCTTTACCATCAGGTATTGAAGAAATTTATTTTCGAGATATAGAGGAATTTGAAAATGTTGAGACTTTGAAATTGGTGAGTAGTAAAGAATTTACATTTACGATTACGAAATTGTTAATTTTGCTATGTTTTTCCTTAAATTGGATGGAAATTAATTTTTCAGATGATATCAAAAGCAGAAAATCTAAGAACTCTTGGATTCTGTGTAACCCGATACCTTAATTTTGATTTCTTGTTAGATGTCTTAAAATTAAAAGCTAAGAGTTTAACAAAATTGATAATAAGGCATTCTAGTTGGGAACCATTTCATCCAAATATATTATTGTCGACTATGTCGGAATTAATTAATCTTGAGACGTTAGACGTTAAATATTCGTCATTTGTTGACGACGATTTTCTAGGTGTAGTTGCAAATAATTGCAAAAAACTCAAAGATTTAAGAATTTCAAGTAAGATTTATATTTTATAATTTTTTAAAAAATATTCCTTTTTCTTGTTATTGATATCCCATTTGATATTTTTCAGAATGTAATTACGTAACGGATGTGGGAATCACAAGGATTACTAAACTAGAAAAACTTAATTGTTTAATTATGAACCGTCTATCTTCTATAGTTTCACCAGAATTTAAAAATTTGAAAAATATAAAAATATTAGACTGCAATTATTTAAGAAAATTACAGGAAGATTCAATCATTTCGCTGGTTCATATAGCCAATGATCTTGAAATTTTAAACGTCGTGGGATGTCCTAATATGTCAGAGAAATTTATAGAAGAAGTCTCTATAGCTGTGAACAGAAGAAAAAGTCGCAAAATTCTTCTTGTTTCTATAGAAAATGCAAAAATTAAATGTAAAAAGTTACCCAAAAGTTCAAGAAAGGGGATTATTTTGGATACAATTTCGTTTTTCTGAAATAATTCGCATTTCGTGTGTTCATTGTGTATTAAACTCTTAAATTTTAATTTGTAAATATGTGTATTATAAAACTGAATATATTACTTTATCAATGGAAAATATTTATTCGTTTATAATTCCAAACATTCACTTTTTTAACTCTATAATACACAATATTCCTTTTTCATCATAAACAATGATGAAAAAATATAAACTGGATAATAAATTATAAAAAGTAGAAAAACTAATTGATAACCTGATATTGAAAAATGGCTAGAGGCTTCCTATATCGTTAAACCTCTTCAACTTTTCTGGAAAGACGTCTTTAAAAAGCACAGGATCAGCTCGAAATTCGATAGATTGTAAAGGCATTGAACCATAAATTTTAGAAAATCTGTTTATACACTGAGTCCTTTCCACCATATGAGTCAAATCTGCAGAAAGCATTTCTGTATTCGTACATTCTGGACAGCGGAATTTTTTCTTTGGCGTCACCTATTGCAAAAAGAAAATTCATTAAAAAATTTAAGTTAAAGAAAAACTCATTTCTAAACTTAATTTGAATGATATTAGGTTTTTCTCCACCTTTATTGGAGCTTTTCCGGTAATATTTGTGACAAGAAAATTCATGGCAATATCTTCGCAGTTCATATGCTCATCTACCCATTCTTTTATATCTCCTGGCGTTGCTGTTGTGTATAAATAACTCCAATACTGAAATGATAATTAAATTTTAAGTTAATTATAAATTGAAGTTTGATTTTTTTTATTAATTATTTAAACATTATACCTTGTGATAAAATGCAGCACCAGTCAAAACCATGGAAATACGATTAGTCCATTCACTTTCGTATTTCCAACACCCGGTCACATTATCCCAGGTGTGAGTTCGAGACGGAAAACCTACTATTCGATCTGGAAATTCTCTCCAAACCTGAAAAAAAGGAATCTTTTACTAAAATTAAATTTTATAAAATAAATAAATATATTTTACAAATCTGTATGTTTACCTCAAAAGCGAATTCAACTTCGTCAGCAGTTAACATAATTATATCGTCATCAATGGACAGAATAGCCTCGGTTTCAATTTCATCGTAAGGATAAAATCGGTTTGATAATTTGTTTTCCTTCGTTCGAATCACTTTTAAGGGTTTCATAAGTTTTGGCCACGCTGAAGCTGTAAAATAATTTATGTCAAAATAGAAAAGAATATAAGATGACAAAACAGAACAGAAGAAACAAATGAGTAAAAAGATGGAATATTTTTAATTCTTACAAGGAGGAGGATCCTTGTTTTGATTATTCCAAATGACAAGAACTTTTGACAAACTTGGAACTTTGACTAGTTTGTTAATTAAGGAAAAGAGAAGTTCTAATCTATCGTAAGTTAGAATCACAGCTGTAAATCCTTTAGTTTTTGGAGCAGTGACTGGCAAGAAAAGGGGCGAAGTGTTATCCTGTAATAATTAATTAATTAGTGACTTAAATTTTGGTTAAGGATTTTAAAAACTAATTTATAACGGATTAACGTTGAAATACATCTGTACCAAGTGTTTTGGAACATTCCAAAATGTATAATCTCTTGCAAGATGAGTAAAAACCCTATCAGAAAGAATTTCTAAAGTGGTTTCTGTGATTGTTCCCATGGTCTCAAAATATTGTTTGTAAAGCCAGGAACCTTGTTCTCGCAATTCGATTATTCGCTTCTGTGATATTTTCTTTAAAGTCGGAATAACCATTAGAATATCGACTTCTCTTACGAATACAGTGGCTCTGTAAAGAAAGTAATTTCGATATTCATTGTAATAATAAAAAATCAATGCTAGTAAGTAATTTGATTTAATTTAATTTACCTCATCCAATCGATAACTTCTTGGAATGGCATTACAAGCGAATCTGCAATTATTACAGGAATACAACCTGCTGCCATGGATTCCAAAAGAGCACTTTGCCCAAGTCTTGCTCCACGAATTATTAAACAGAATGTTGACATCTGCAGATTTAGCATATTTATTGACTAGTAATAATTACTATTATTTCTAATTTAAAAACCAATCCTCAAAGTATATATATATATATATATATATTTTTTTCAATTTTCCTTAGGGTGAACACTGAACATATATTATAATTTAAAATATGTAATACGTAAACATATTACCTGTAGAATTTCGGGATACTTATGAACATCATCTCCAACACAACGAATTGTATTATTCATAGGATTGTGATGCAAACATGGGCCAAGAATTAAGATATCTTTTGGATACGTGGCCTTAATTTCTAATAAATCTTGCTCGAAGGCTGAATTAATGTTGATTTGCGACGACATGGCCAACCATTTCCTGAAACAATTCGCATTTTAGAAATTGTAATACAAAAATCTAAAAAGAATTAATAATAGAATAAAAAAAAATAATTGCTTACCGTGGAATAGAGTAATTTCTTTTGAGATTTTCTACTAGAGGACTGTAAACTGGTAAACTAATATCGAATCCAATTCGATGTGTCAAAGTCGAAAATCCAGCCCCAGCAATCATTGCTTTTCCAATCGGAACATCAATAACTGATTTATAATCTGGAACACTTCCGGGCACCATGTTAAATATCAAATGATTCTCTCCTCTATTCCAGCTGTATATACAATTAAATTATTAAAAAATGTAGACATAATAAATAAGTTATCTACTGAAACTAATTTTCTCCTTAAAAAATTCTATTAAATTCACTTACAAGTCAAGAGATGCAAGAGCCTGCGAAACCTCTTTCAACCTCAGTCTATTTTGATTTAACGTGTCGATAGAAGGAACAAAAATGCAAGCTTCTCTTGGATTTGGAGTGTAAAATTTGCTCGATACGATTGCATATAAAATTTGATAAAACTCTTTTGTCATCTGACTAGTAACAGGTCGATTTTCATGATCGACGAAAATTTTCGGGGGATAAACATATACCAAAAGTTTATTCCCTCTGCTTCCACAGCGATATAAATTGAAACAACCAAAATAAGTGCAAGAAGAATTAGTTGATTCTGCATCTGGCAAATCTAACTCCAATATTTTTGTTGGGAAAGTCTTTGTATCGCTTAAATCCAGAGGCTGGTAAATTGAATTTTGCTGTCTATTTCCAACTTTAAAAACATGATAGGCAGTAATTATCAAAATACTGGATAGCATTAGTGAGCAGACAATAATGATGGAATTATAGTTTGGACTGCGACCCAATTTTTGGGAAAATCGAGTAGGAATCACCATCTTAACTATTCTATCTTTTCGCAATACTGAAAAAGAATAAAGCAACAATTATTAATATAAGATTTTAGCATATATTTTAAAAATATAGATTTATTTAAATCTTTGAAACTGCTACAAAATGTCAAAAATCCCCAAAAAGGAAATAATGGATCGACATCAAGAAGTGAGGTTATGTTGAACAATTTTAATCTATATTTTTAGACTTGTATGCATTTATCATTTAAGTTATGCATAATTTATTTAGTTACGGCAAAATGTTAACAAACTTAAGAAACAAATTTTATTATACATACATACTTACATTATGTCCCAAGAATTTGACATTCTTGACGTTTTTGACAGCTCCGACTTTAAATTATTCCCTTACTAGGTATTCAAAAACAGTCTTTGCAGCACTTACAATATGAATAATTTATGTAAATATTAGATTCATTTTACTGTTTTTCTTTTCACGCTTATATGGCACTTTTTATAAGTTTTTTTATGGTGATGTTCTTCACATTTTCATGATTTTCATATAAATACATGTTTGTAGAGTTCGAAAATTCTCGGTAATTTAAAATTGGGTAAGGTAACCATGGAGTATAGACATAGGGAGACCAAAGTAATGTAACGTGGTAATGTAACGTGGTAATGTAACGCAAAATAAGAACATTTTTCGGGAAGTACATACGCCTGAACTTCTCGTGCGTGGCGTTAGTATGAACATACACTCGACGTTCCCAATAGTAATGTTCCGAATAGTAATTTGTTCCCAATAATAAACAAATTTTGTTCCAATTAGTAAAGAGAATCTCTCACAATCAACACTTGATATCTACAGCGCATGCGTTAAAAAAAAGGAAAAAGTTAATATGAAAACAAAACGAAATACATTATGCTATATAGCCTATAGTACATTTCGTTTTGTACACACATTGAAGATATAATTTACATGAAAAATTAGTAGCAGTCTGATAGTTACGATTAAATTTCATTTACTTATATAGTTTTCTTTATTTTCCAAATCCATTTTTTAAAGTCCTTTTTTTCAAAAAATAATCCGCACATTAATCTTCAAACCCATTCCTTTCTTAAAAAATAGATGACCTGTCGAGTGTCCGCAGTTTATTCGTGATCTGATTGGTTGAGAGATGGTCACGTGGGATCGTCACAAGTGTGTAACGTGAAGTAATTATATAGGCGCGCGAAGCGCGCTGTGAATTGTGATGTTCTAGCAAAGATATTAATTTGATATTGTGATATTGTGATGTTCTAGCATAATTTGATATTGTGATGTTCTAGCAAAGATATTAATTTGTTCTAGCAAAGATATTAATATCTTTGGTTCTAGTTTAACCATATTACGCATTTGACATTTCATATTTAACACAATACACGCAATACGCATGTGCACTTGATGTGACGCATGCGCAATTGATATGAAATTTGAGGAAAGGAATTTTTTTACTATTGGGAACGACTCTGGTTTGGATTTATTTACTATTGGGAACGTCAAGTGTACGTACAAAAATTGCATGAACATTTTTGTACATGTGTTCATACTAGCGCGGAGCGCCACGAACGGGAAGTTCAGGCGCGTGTACTTCCCGAAAAATATTCTTATGAACAGGCAGAGATGAGGTGGGAGATTGCTCATCCTGTGGAATAAGAGAATGAAAAAAATCGAGCACCATAATGGTGCGTTTATACCTCGGCTTGCCCGACCGGTGCAGGCAGAAAGTGCATGAGAGTGAAAGAGATAGAGATTGAAAAATTGGACAAAAAGAACTCTCTATTTCTTTTACTCTCATACACTTTCTGCCTGCACCGGTAGGGCAGGCCGAGGTATAAACGCACCATAATGGTGCGTTTATACCGTTTATACCTCGGCCCCTCGGCCTGCCCGACCGGTGCAGGCAATACAGTTTTCGTCGAAATGACTTTTCGGTGAATCGAAATTTCGTTCGATTGTATAGCAACCAATAGGAGAATGAGCAAATTTAGATAACCCGGGTTTTTTTCTACAATTTTTACATTTTCAAAAAAATTATAGTCAACATTCGTCAAGAACGTGAATACGGACGGATGTTGACTAAAATTTGTTTGAAAATGTAAAAATTGTAGAAAAAAACCCGGGTTATTTAAACTTGCTCATATAGTAAGTAACACATGCCCACGAAGTAACATGCACGAAGTAACATGCATAACTTCGTGCACATGCCCTAAAGAACTCTACATGTTTGAGGTTATAGATTTGTTGTTTTTTTTAACGGAACGGAAGCAAACGACAGGAAATCGATTATTGAATATTCATTTTTAAAAAAGAGCGGGATTTTAAATTTTTACATTTTAAGAAAATTAATCAAAATTAAAATTTATGTTTAAAAAATTAAGAACTGACTGAGAACTCTTATATTAAAAATTTATAAAATTAATTTTGAGCAGAATAAAATATTTAATTAAACATTTTTTAAATTATTATTATTATTATTATTATTATTTTAATCATATTTTTTACAATTTTTACGCAGTTGAATAAAAGCAGATATAAATGTACAATTTAAATTCATTTGAAAAAGATAATAAAAAAATTCAAAGACAGAGACTATCTTTGAAAATAAAACTAATCAGTCTGATGGCACAACCATATAGTACAATAGTTTCCCGATCCTAATTTCTCTCAGTCTTTTACAACTACGTAAAGCTGTTAACATATTCAGTTTTATTTTATCTAATTTGGTCGATGTGTGCCTCTGATAATCCTCGGCAGTGAAAAAGTATATTTTCCCTGAAAAAATAAAAAAAATTCATAGATAGATGTGCAGATAGAAGAAGAAATAGAAAAAAAAAATAGAAAAGAAATGAAACAAAAAATCTACGTGACTTTACGGCTGGTTTGTTAAAAAAGTTACTTAACAAAATCTACCTTCGCCTTCCTTGACAGATGTTTGTTGTTTTTTGTATTCCAGATAAAGATCCAAATCTCCTCTTTTTCTTGCACCATCTTTACCCAAAGAGAGGAGAGTATACTTCGCTTTCAAAATTTGATTAATAATGGTCACTAAACTGTTAATAGCATCCAAAGTTTGTCTACCAATAATATACTTGGGAATTTTCGTAAATTCTTGTCCTGTGAGAGGAGTTATAAGCGGACAAACTGCGCGAGGCTCGTTAAACAAAGATTTCTTGCAATCTCTTATCGACGAATGTGCATTTGGAGTAAAAATATCTTCATTTGTAGGAGAAATATTTTCTTCGTTCTCATACATTAAAAGTCCGTTGGAAGCCCCAGATTTTTCATGCAGATTTAAATAATCTTTTATTCCAGGTGGTATATTTTTTTCCATGTGGTCTATTCTAATACGTAGTTTTTCAAGTGATGCTTCCATTTTCTGCTTTCAAAACGAAATTTATTATTAGTTTAAAATAATGTACTATTTTTAAATCTTATGATTTATATTACTTTATAATATTTTTTACCCTGCATCGTTCATTTTCAGCTTTCAGTTCTTCTAATCTTTTTCGAAGAGAACCAATTCCTTCTCCCATGAATGAAACATCTGTTTCTGCCTGGAGAAGATTTCCTTGTATGTCATCTTTGTCTAAAAAAATTCAAAAAAATAGAAGTTAGATCTTTTGTAAAGTAAACTTTATAAATAAAATATTTGAAGATTAATAGATTATTACAAGTGAAGGAAGTTTGGTTTTTGAGCAGTAAAGTTGCTGTTTGAATCTGATTCAATCTTTTAGCCCTTAGCAGAATAATGTTATCCACTGACTCAGTCGTCATCGTTTCTCTAAAAACATAAGAACAAAATTACCGTCAATAATCTTGAAAAAATTATTTAAAAAAAATAAAGGTAAAAGTAGTCTATAATAAATCTGAATAATTATTGAAAGCAAGAGGAAACACTTAACCTAAAAATAGATACTTTGAAAACAATTTGAAAAGCTATACTTATAATCCTCTTTTCATAAATAAATTATATCCCTGCCAAACTTAACTTCTTTTACACAATTTTAGCAAAATTTATATAGACGAAAACTGGCAATTTGCGTGAAAAAGTCTTTAAAGATATCGGAAATATCAAATAACTAATAACTGATAATTTAACTAATCACAAAGCCCGGAAATTAAAAATTTAGTTTTTATATTCGCATCCTAATTCGCACCTTCCTGTGAATTCCTATAATCTTGTTTTTTTGTCTAGCACTGTTTTTTTTACACTTTTTATTTTTACGTATATTAATTAAACTTCAAGATCAAGACTTACTTCAACGGTCTTCAAATTTTGAAATTTACGTTTTCTGTTAGAGCGCTAGAGGGCGCCATGCTTTTGCGCATAGGAAACTCAAACGTATAAATAAATATATATTATGTACATATTTATATTGTTATTTGTACATTGTTATAAATTTTCTTCACGTGTCTCATTTTAAAACTGAAAAAATTCAATTTTTGGACTTTGATACTGATAAATTTGTAATGATTATATTTTTTTACTAAATGGTTAATTAATAAGTTAACGTTTTTTTGACAGTTCGACGAATTGTCAACAGCGTCAACAGCAATCGTACACATCTTATTTTGGGGTCATTTTCCGAATTTTTCGCAGCACGTTTATTTTAATTTTATTAAATATTCAATTCCCATTTTTTCAACGAATGACGAAACATTCAGGTAACGAAAAACAATAATTTCTTCTTAATTATTTCAAATGACATCGAAAGCTGATAAATTCTAACCTCAAAATTAGTTTATTAATTCCAATTATTTTTACAATTTTAGGTTTCTAATTGTCTTAGCTTCTGATTTAATAAGAATTTTACAAAAATGAGTACTTATAGTGTGATTACGTCCGACTTTGTCAGTGTTTCGATTACAAATTCAGGAAATCATATGACATGTGTTGAACGCAGATTTCAAAAGGGTATCACCATTGATGATTTTAAGGTAATTTCTAATGTAATTAATTTAAATTGAATCTTAGAGGGTCATTGCCTGGTCTTTATAAAATTTTTGGATTTTGTGTTTAATATTAGGGCAAACTCGAGTTGTTGACTGGTGGAAATCCATCGACAATGAGTGTCGAAGTTTACGATAAAAATGATAAACTCGTATGCAAATTGAATGAAGGAAGTCGCCTTTTAGGGTCATATCCTATCGATGACGGTATGCGAATTCATGTGAGTGTTAAAATTCAATTATATGTTTTATGCATTTATAAAAAGTAATATAAAAACCATTTTCTTGTCTAAACTATATTTCTAAATTGGTTTTTTTAATTTTGTAATAGGTTGTGGATAATTTTATTAGGCAAGAAGAGGATTTATCGAACGTAGAAAAATTCGAAATATCAGAAGAAGAATATGCGAAGAGATCAGGTAATAAAAATAAAAGTCTCTAAAAATGAAAATTAATAACATATTCTAATTAAGATTGTAATAAAGTTTTGTAACACGAATTTTGAATTCTAGACACTGTCAAAGCATTCCTAGAGAAGAATAGACTGGGAAAATATAATGAAGAAGAAATGAAACGTAAGGAGGAGGAAAAGAAGAAAGAACAAGAAGCTGAGGAAGCTTCTGCTAGATTATGCAAAATTGGAGATCGCTGTGAAGTTTATGTTCCTAATCAACCGAAGAGAAGAGCAACAATTATGTACGTCGGTATGTATTCAAAGATATTTTAATACGGGATATTATTTTTCTAAAATTGTATTTCTTAATTGTTCAAACTACATCTTTATTTTCAGGTAAACCTGAGTTTAAAGAAGGATGGTGGATTGGAGTGAAATACGACGAGC
Organism: Synergus gifuensis; assembly: GCA_904066015.1. Taxonomy (NCBI): domain Eukaryota; kingdom Metazoa; phylum Arthropoda; class Insecta; order Hymenoptera; family Cynipidae; genus Synergus; species Synergus gifuensis. Next base: position 1,736,579 of record CAJFCO010000121.1, read on the forward strand.
CACTTGGAAAAAATGATGGAAGGTAACTTTTAATTATTCAAATACTATTTTTTAATAAATAATTTTGCACAATAAAAAATTAATTAATTTGAAATTAAATTCAATTCAATTTCAGTGTCAAAGGAAAAATATACTTTGAATGCGCTCCAAAATATGGAGGATTCGTGAAACCGATAAACGTAAAAGTTGGAGACTTTCCAGAAGAAGATTATGACCTGAATGAAGAAATTTAACTTCATAAGAAAGTTAAAAGTCTCTTTATACTTAAAACACAATTATCTTTTGTACACACTAGATTCTAAGAAGAATAAAATTCATACTCCTTATAGAGTAGTCTTATTATTTTAATTGTATAAAATCTATATTTACAGCTCCGTCTATTTTGGTATGTAATGTTTAATATTTTCTTCGCTTTATGATCTCCGGCCTCCAATTAATAGGATGAGTCTCCTCAGACTGAAAAAAACAAGTTGATTACAAAATGAATAATTATGATAATTTGAGTATTTTTAATTAAAAGTCTACTTACGGCCATCTCATCTTCTTTGTACATTTTGACAGTCTTGTCAGCTTCTGTCGTTATTAGTCTTGTGCCTGACCTGTCAAAAGTTAGACTGAAGATCCCGGCTTCACTATCCATGGATCCAGGTTGCACGGGAGATTGCAACCGTTGGAAATTGTATCTAAAAATTAATTCTGAATATGAGTGGCTGTTGTGTTAAGAGATACAATTTTAATAAAATTTTAAAATAAGGATTCAATATTTTTTAAATAATCGAGAAGCTCACCCAGTTCTCCAATCCCAGAAGTGAATTGTACCATTGTCAGCTCCAGAAACGAGGACGCCCTCGTTATTAACTGCTAAACAATTAACAATCGCGTTGTGTCCAGACAAATTCTGAATAAATTTGCCATCGGGACACTTCCATTGCTTAATATTATCGGGTGAAGCACTGGCAAATGCGGTCCTAAAATTCAAAATTAATAAGTTCTGTAAGCTATGGGTTTAGGGGACTAAACTTCACTTAAAAAGGAATAAATTCGAATCTTCTTAAAGATTTGTTGCACACTCAACCGACAAATTCTCCAAAACTTAAACTAAAAAAAACTGTTATTCTCTCTAAGTGTCACTTTGAGCAACCGTGCAAAATTTTAAATTAATAAAATCGCTACAGTCCATTTAAAAAAAAAATTAATTTATAAAATTATATCACATTTTTGAAAATTATTATTTTTTAAAAAGATACTTACAAACCCGGATGGTGAGCAACAGCCCTGACGCTCTTTTTGTGATTCGTGAGTGTCGCTCTGGATTTTCCTGCCGCTAAATCCCACAATCTTATTGTCTGATCGTGACTTCCGGTAATGATCTGTAATAAATTAAAATTTTATGTCATAAATCTATAATTTCAAAAGTGATGAATTTTATGACTTTAAAAAAATACAAACTTGAGGTTCGTAGCTGGAGCAAATAACACTCGTGACAGTGTTTGTATGACCCGTCAAAGTATGGATATTAACTTTGGACCTCATGTCCCAAACTCTCGCGGTCGCATCACGACCTGCGGTCACGAGGACATCGATGGTTGGATGTAGAGCCATCGAATAAACCGCTGACAAGTGGCCGTGGTAATGCCTAATCACCTGTAAGATTAGAAAAAACAGTATAATTATATACTTCCAATTACAAAAGAGAAATTTTCGTTCAATTTGACCGAAATTTAAGAACTAACCTTATTGTATTCAAGGTCCCAGCACTTAACTTGACGATCTTCACCGCAAGAAAATAGATAGGGATGTCTGTCAGAAAACTGGAGACCTCTCACTGAACTGACATGTCCTGTCAAAGATACTTTCAATCTTCCAGAAGCTAAGTCCCAAATCTGGAAAAATTACAAAAAATAATAAAAATTACAAAATTAATAAATCAGAAATTTAAGTACATAAATGACAATAATTAAAGTGGGGGAAATAATTAATAAAGCATAAAATAGGTACCTTGATTACTCGATCTGCTGATCCAGTAGCAAACCACTCGTTTCCTGGTTCAACTGCACAGCATCGGACCCATCCGAGATGTCCGGCTATCACACGATACAGTTTCCATGGGGCGTGCCATTTTGGTTTCGCCATTGAAGGCGCTTTCTTCTGCGGAATAACTATCGCCCCACCAGTGCTGTTTTGTAATACTGGCACTAAAGAATTTCGAACTGTATTGATTGATTCCTCTGTAAAATATAATCCCAAGTTAAAATTATTCTAGAAAATTGTAGAAGGAACATATAAGAATGCTTCTCTTACATTATTTATCGGAATAATAATAATTAATAAAATAATTTTACCACCGGGCGGAGGAGGATCTTTGTTTTCGTTATCTTTCTGTTCCTTGATTATTTTATTTCGTTTAACGCGATCTACAATTGAGCCGTATGTATCCCTCGCTTTTATATTCTTAATCATTCTGTCTCTACAATTTAAAGCAAAATAATCATAATTAGTAAATTAAAATAAGAATGAATTGTTAAGAAAAAATAGAGAATTGAACGACAAAACTTACATTTCTTTATCTATAGGTGGCAACATTCCTTGATTGCTCACAAACATGTCATGAGTCCTTTTTAAAGACCTAAATACCAGTGTATGCACTGAGTGCTTTTGTACATCGTCCTATAACAAAAAAGAATTAACAAATTATTATTCTGCTAATATGACATGCTTTTATACAAGAAGAATTTGTCAGAAACATTAGACGTTATGGGAACATAATTTGACCTAACCGATTTAACTTAGGACAAAGATAAATAGCATAGGGCGTTTTTAGTACTTTTAGTACGTTCTAAAACATAATTCAAAACAATGCGACTACACGTCCGGTTAGACGGACGTTTTTGACAAAATTAATTCATTAAGAGAACAGATGCAAGTAAATTATAATACCCAAGACTTTGTATCCAATAATCTTTACCATGATTTCTCTTTACAATGATTTACCTTTACAATGATTTCCCTTTACCTTTTTATAGGTTTTTTTAAAATGAAAATCGAAGTACATATCACTAATTTTCTCGGAAACTATCACACGTAGAAAAAAATGCTTGCAACAATAAAATGAGAAACACAACTTTTGTTTAAAACATTTAAATTACCAATAGATAAAATGTTCCCCTCTTTGTTCGTTTTTTTCCTTCAATACAGCTTGAATTAATAGAATCAAATAAGTGACGAAAATCGGTCAGCGTGGTCCAAGTATAATCTTTGACACGCTTAGACATTTAATTTAAATGCTATAAAATTAATATTATTTGAATTTAACATATAAATAAAAATAACAATTTAGAACTACCGCCATAAAAAATAAATAGATGAACAAATCACTTTTCACTTTATCAACAGAATACGGGCACAATTATTATTTATGTCAATAGCTGGACAAATTTTATTAAATAAATTCGTCCATCCATTGAAATTATAATGTAGCCGGATAAATTTTTATTTAATATTCATCCGTCTAGCCGGACGTTTAGAAACTTCGATTTCAAAAACGTAAAAACGTCATTCAGTTTCGTGGCGATTGAGTTATAATAATTCGAAATCTAATACTAAAATGAAAAGCGAAATATCTACTTTGAAAAAGAGTGAACGAAAGAATATTTAATCTATTTCATTATAAAGATACGTGAATTGAATTTTGCGGTTAGAACCTGAACCGAAAATTATAAACTTAAAGTTCAGGCTTGTTAGACACTTTGCATACGAATTAATTTATGTACTTACTCCTCTGTGTCTTTCCACTTCCGAGTGGTTGGAATCGACCATTTTTTACAATTTTATTATTGATAATTTACAATTTTATTAGATAATTGATTTACATCTGACAAGCAAATGAACGCTCTGAAGCAAAGACATTATGTAGTTAGTTACTTGATCTTGAACCAGGGTTGGTCAGTTTACTTGTTCCCGAGTTACCGACGAAGTAAAATCGGTAGTAGGTAAAGCAGTTTTCGTATGATTTGAAATTCTGAATTACCGACACAAATCGATAAACATTCAGTCTCGTAACCAACAAACTTCGTACCCTCCTCCAAACTTACGTTTAAAAAATTAAAAAAAAACATTTTACATGAACATCTGATCAATTTGTTATCATCAATTATCATTACAAAGGAATATCGCACATGAATCGCATGTAAGAATCCGAATTTAAAAAGTTTAATCACAGCAAGTGTCAGCCTCTTTTCGTTTAAAAATGTTGCACAAGGTGATTTTTAAGTTAGATCGTTCCTGTGCTTCCTGTGTCTCTTCCTCTTGTAACAGCTGCCTGTTTTATCGAAATGATAAATATGGCAACTCTCTTTTATTAGCGGGAAAATTTAAATTGAAATGATTATAGAATAATGAGATTATGGCAACACTAAAAACGAGCAGATCAGCTATAGAGTTAAATTATGGTTAAGAATTCATGGAAAAGATTCTAGAAAACTTTCATACCTTTAGAATTATAAAGAGACTAAGTGCCAAACGAAAATATTTATAAGTTTCTCAAAGGAATTAGCACGGTCATTTATGAGGGTACTTGAATTTCCCCAACATTCTGTTATCCACCTAATCCAGGTCGCATGTGACCTGGTATAATTTTATTGCGGTACGTACTTAGGACAGGCATCCTAGTGAAAGCATCTTCGTTTATATTAATCCCTATATAGTGCGTATCCCAATCATTGAAAGATCTGCTAATTTGCCTACCTAAGGAAAAACCCAAATTGTATCTTCAATTAAGGGAGCGTCTTTCCACCTATTCTCAAAATTGTAATTCTCCCTCTACTCTTGTACAGTAACATGCAACGATGCCTACCCATCGAAACTTTGATTCGATATTAAAAGTTGTTCACCGACTATTCACTTATATACTCTATGCATATGCATTGCACAAGTGAACGTACCCCTGCTTTTCTGTCAAACTTAAATCGAATGTTATAGATCACGTGATCTATTTCAAATATATAATTTGAATTTAGAATTAGATTCAAAGGCAGAAT
>CAJFCO010000121.1:1742794-1780551 GCA_904066015.1 Synergus gifuensis
AAATTACATTTTAGGTTTTTAAAATAGAAATGTTAATGCTAAACGTAAGAAATAGAATCAATAGTAACAGGAAAGTAGGACTACAGAGTTGTAGAATCCTTAGGAATTAGGGGAGGCACCTCGGATACAGAAAGGCCCAACCCGCGAAATGGAGGGGCGAGGACCCAAAGGCAGCCCCTGCGTGGGAGTTCGTCGTCAGAAAACTAGGCAGATTCTCCCGAACTAGCAACCCGTGCGGATCGCTTTAGTTTTGCTCTCTCTCTCTCTCTCTCTCTCTCTCAATTCAGAAAACTGTTCTCATTCTGACTTTTGAAATTTCGCGCCTGAATTGACTCTCGGACATTACATCGGCGCGGAACGCCAGACGCCTAAGCGGGGTTTTGATCGTGTTTATGTGGTGCCCAACACACCACAATTCTTCGTATAGGTTTTCCACATTTCTATACATGCACGAAAATTGAAAACTGTGTTTGTGAATCGAGAATGTGTCATAATGCAAAATTCGCAGCAAGTATAACTAACAACTAACAGACGTGTCCAGAGACAAGACATCGTTCGTGTCGTCTAGATTGATAGCGTCATTGACATCGAGTTCCTCTTGAAAGAAAGGTCTTGGAAAAATAACAAAGTGCGTAAATACAGCCTAGAACATGATATCTGCAGGCTCTCGATTAAACTTGTCGAATGCGAGGATGGCGTGCACTAGGACTACTAAGTACTCGAAAAGTGAAGAGGGTTTGTGATGATTTGTGTCGTGTTTTTGTTATTTCGGAGTAATAAAGTTAGTCAAGTCAGTGTCATTAGTCGTGTCATTTCATTTTGTTGTCCCTGTTGATTATCCAAAGCGCAAAAGTACTTGTCGGTCACACGTGGAATGGCAGCAGCCTTAAAAGAAAATCACGCAAGAAGAAGATTAGCCGCCCTGACTTTCCTGTCCAACATCTCCTTGGATGGGACCCATCGAGACACTAAGTTAGGTCTGCTGCCCCGCAACGGAGTTATTTACCAAGGAACACTCCAAGGTCTTCAGGAAAATAAAAGTTCTGAGATTTTGGAGAAAAAAGAGGCTGGAGGAGACACAAAAAAGGAGATTTTAAATGATTCACATTATTATGGAAAGAACGCAGAATCACCACAGAAGTGTGATAGGAATTTTGGGTCTGATTCAACTACCTTTACCCCAGCAAAAGCTGCGATCACGAGTTTCTTAGAGCAAGGGAGAAATTGTCCTCAGTTATCACCTGGAGCTTATAGTTCCTTCAGGGAAAGGTGAGCCAGTATAGGTTGAATTTGGTTTTCGATACTTCTGTTTCCTTCTTTTCTCAGAATTGAATTTGCACATTCTGCTCAGATTATTAATATTTTTAAGAATGATTTGCGATTTTAAGAATAATGTCAAGGACGATTTTATTTAGATGGTCCCCAGATCTCTGAGATATTTTGTTTATTTTTGAAGATTATTTATTTTCAGCCCGAGATAAACGTTTTTAAAACCGGAATTCTGTTTTTAGAATTTATTCAAATATTTTTTATTTTTAATCTAATTATGTAGACGAGTAGCGAACTCTGGAATTTTATAACTTATTTGATTGTTCCAAAGAGTAAGGCTAATTTTCGACAAACGTACTCATAAACCAAATGGACTTTATAAAAAATTTATTTCTAAAATCGTATCCTTATAAAAATGATTAATTTCGTGTTAAAAAGAAAAAGTAACTATGAAAGAAGGTTATAGTTTCTTATTTTCTTGGATTCTTGGCCATGGAATTACCGTATTTTGTCTTCCAGGCAATATATTTTCTGTATCAATGAAACAAGAAACTACAAGGCCACTTAAATCTTTTTACACTTGCAAAATAATGTTTTTATAATTGAGAAAAAAATTTTAAGTAGGTTCTAATTTTATTTGTGAATTCAAATTAAGATTGTTCTAATCTAATGGAGAGTAGAGTCATATTACATTATCCTAATTGACTTTGTATTGGGGAGGGTTATGTAATTTAAAAATTGTTGATGACATACATAGTCTGCAGGGACTAAAAAATAGAACTATGTAAGATAAAAATAGCCAATTTTCAAAGCAAAAGTTGTAATTGAAGTTTTTTTTTAAATCTATTTCTGGTTAATTATTGAATGAAATATTTAAGAAAAGAATAAATATTTATTAATGCTAATGGAAAGAGAATAAAACTTGTAACCTGCTGATAAATATAGTTGACAAGGCAGACTTTTTAATTTCTTATTTCAAAATGATAAAAATCTTTAACTATGTACTTGAAACTATAGATACTTAATCGATGCCATTTGTCTTCCATAAAATTTATTGCAACGACTACTTTAACATTAATTAAATTGCATTCCTTTAAACCGGAATCGAACTCGTATTAGTTTATTAGAAAATAATTCTTTAGTCTTGTAGATAATTTGAATTCTTGTAAATTATATTACAACTGAATTATTAGTTTAAGATCAAATTACAGTAATTTACTTAAATACCAAGTTAGGCTAAAATTTTCCCACTTAATTTTCTAATCCGAATATAATTCTAATCTCACAATCTCACACTTGCTTAAACAAAAATTTTAGACTGTAAAATATAGAAGATAATTGTCAATAAATTATTATTGTTAATTTCAGAGCTGGGACAGCAGGCAGCGATTATTCCTTGCCGGAAAGAAGAGTTGGTTCCCTTTATAAAAAACGAATAACCCATCAAGCCTCAACTTTATCAGAAGATATCAAACACCATTACAACAGTAGTAACGAGAGTATCGGCTCTCTACGTTCGAAATCAGTTTCTCAAGTTACTAAATCGAAATCAAAAGCCCTCAATAATCTACAAACAGGATGCGTAAATAGTGGAATCATACCGGAAGGCACAAGGGAATTGCGTTTGATGCAACGTCCAATATCCGGACACAAATTTAAAGATGATCGAGTCATCGTAGTTTCCTCGAGACGAGTTCCATTTTTCATATTTTCTTCGATCCCCTACAATAAAGGTCAACGAACTAGCTGGTGAGTTGTTACAAAACAATCCTCTATTTTTTCAACAATCATTAATTATTCCTAGTAATTTATTTTCGAAGAAATAGTATGTAATTCGAGAAATGAATTTTTAATCCATTAAACTTATTTCAGGCGTTTCTTAATTCAGTAATTTTAAAAGAGAATATCTACTGGATTTAAATAAATAAAATTTTGGATAATTTTTGATACTTTTAAAACCGAACGTTGATATAAAACTTTTTTTTATTGAAAAGAATTGTTTCACTTAATATTATTTATTTTATTTATAATGGCATTCCTCTTGTAGTGGAGACAAGTCTACTTTTTTTTTAAATTTAAAACCTCTTAATTATTATTACTAGCTGGCAAATTGAAAGAGGTAGCTCTCCTGTCTTCAAAAGTTTCGCAGTGAATAATCCAATTTTAAAAAGGTACCAATTCGATCATTCGTAGAGCTTTTGAATATTCATAATATGTAATAATAATTGTTAATAATAATAATTCACTTTTCGATTCTCTATCGACAATTTTACTCACCAATTTTCATATCACGTTTGGGCTTTTGGAATCGCACCAAAAATCGCACGCTAGTACTTAGTGTCGGTATTTATATTAGTATTTATAAGAAAAATAGAAATAAAATATTACAGAACGTTACCGATTTTTTTTTCTTCATCAAGAGTTTTAAATGAATTGTCTGTAGATTTTCTGATTTATAAAGATTTAAATTTTTTCGGTAACATTACTGAAAGAATATTCCACGATTAAAATGATATTCATCTATTTATTCCAATTATAAATTTAATTCCCTAATCTAGAAGAAATATTTTATTTTCTTTTTACTTTTGACGCAGGTCGGAGCTTCGAAAAGATGGAGGAAGGAGGAAAAATACAATTACATCGCGACCTTTATCTACTATTAACAACAACCTCGATACTTTCGGTTTGCTGGGTCTAGAACGAGCAAAAGATGGACAGGTAATTAAATTTCAACTAAAATATCAGTTTTGAACCCAGTTTCTTGGTTCGAATAAAATTTCCAAAATTACTCGATTTTCTTTTCTATTCATAGGAAATATCTTACGGTCAGTTGCTTACTCCATCGCGTCAGTTTCTGAAGGAGAAAAGGGTACTTTCTGGTGACACCGATTTAGTCGATGTTGGATACTCAGCACCAAACAAACACCACATGGTTCAAAAGTAAAAAAAATTGTCTAAACCCAAAATAATATTCTAATTTGCCTTCTTCACTCAAATGACCTTTTTGAAAACAATAAATGATTCAAATAAATAAAAAAACTCAGGTCGTGAATCAAAGCCTTGAAAATTTTTCATTCTGTTTGTGTAAAACTTCTATTTGAAAATTAATTTAATTATTATACATTGCAAAAAAAAAACAATAACGTGAAATTCGGACCATAACCAATGGTAAAACTCATTGGAATATTCAAGTGTAGTCTCGTGTAAGAACATGCATGCGTGGAATTTTTTTATTTTATTTATTCCTTTTAGAATTTTAAGAAAATCTAAACGAACCGAGAAGAAAACTACAAACAGAAAGAAAACAAAAATGATGAATTGTATATTATTAATATGAAAAATTTTGTTAGGATCATCAAATGATTTATGTTAGTTTGATTTAGCTTGTTAATCAATTATTTAATTACTATATTTATCTATTGATTCAGTTCCTATCTATATTACATGCAAAAATATTTTAAAAATGAATAATTTGGTTAGAACGAATGTGTGAGCATTTTTAGTGAATAGGGTTTGTAAATAATTGGGATTTTCAGGTGTCTTTCTTACGATGCTGCATCTCATCGAAATCAATATGGATCGGAGTCGCCACCTTTATCATTGACAACTGATTCTAAAGGTATATATAAGCTTATTAAATGTAAATATGTTTCACGATAATTGTTTTCCTTCTTAAGGCGATATCAATATTTAAAAACAGAAATTAATTAATTGACTAATTGCAGTTTTTGAGTGGGATGAACAAACTTTTCAATACTATCCGAACTTGTTGGACGATCCTGAACTTATAGCTGGAAAACATCGAACTTTGTTGACTTTCACTTCGTATATGGTGAGTTTTTATAAACTCTACCTTAAATTCAATAAAAAGGTAATTTAATTTCTAATCCACACTATTTTAGAGAATTTCTTTTTTAGAAGTGATAGAAATTAATCTTTTCAAATTTTATTTTTCAGGCTTCTGTGATCGATTATGTTAGGCCTTCGGACTTAAAGAAAGAACTGAATGACAAGTTTAAAGAAAAATTTCCACATATTCAACTCACTCTTAGTAAATTGCGTAGGTAAGATTGTCGCAGGATTTTTTTTCCAAAAACAAAAAAAAATAATTTGTTTCAATTTGTCTTTTAATTTTTAAAACAAAGAATTTTTATCCTTTTTAGTTTGAAGCGAGAAATGCGGAAAATCGCCAAAATGGAACATGGGATTGATCTCTTAACAGTTGCGATGGCTTACGTTTACTTTGAAAAATTGATCCTGCGAAACATCGTTACAAAACAGACTAGAAAATTATGCGCTGGTGCTTGTTTGTTACTCGCAGCAAAACTGAACGACGTCAAGGGCGAAGTTTTAAAATCTCTTATGGAGGTAATTTGAATTCCAATATTGAATTTTAAATTCCTCATTAAATGTCACTCATTTCTAAATTAATATTTAAAATAATTTATTTTGTTCTTAATATTATTAAGGGCATGTGATACTTTACCACAAGAACAAATTAGTTAAATCAATTATACATTCATAATAATAAATATTTTTAGCTAATAAGAGTCAATAAACCTTCGTCTACATGAGACGAAGAGACATGCTAAAAATATCTATTATTATGAATGTATAATTGGTTTAACTAATTTGTTCTTGTGGTAAAGTATCACATGCCCTTAACCCGTGTATTTTTTATTCCAGAGAATCGAGAGCGTTTTTCGTTTAAATCGAAAGGAACTAGTAACCTCAGAGTTTGCAGTTTTGGTGGCACTCGAATTCGGCTTGCATTTACCAAATCGAGAAATAATTCCTCATTACGAGCGTCTTGTCTATGAATCCTGACCTTTTGTCACTTCATTTTTTTCTGTCGCCGTTGGATTTTACCTTCCAAGAAATTCAATATAAAGCTTTTACCTTTACAAACAGACAAAAAAAAGAGAGTCAGATTTCCGTTTTCAATCAGCACGAATAATGACTAAGGTCTAAAAACTTTCACGATGACCAAAATTATAAATTGAATTACTTAATGAATTACTAATTACATGTGTACTTAGTCAAAGTCGTATCAAGAAAGTACAACATTAGAAAAAATGGCAAAAGATATTTCGTACTTAAAATTAAAATACTTAATTTTTTTCGCTTAATTACAATTTACCGTATATTTTAAAATCAATTAGTCTAATTGTATCAGATAAATATATTTTTGAATGTCTTTGTAAACTTTTCAGCAAAGGAACTAAGAAACTACTCTACGATGTAATTGTAAAATATAGGAGTTCTCTTTGATTTTAAAAGGGTGACGATCGACATTTACAAGGCTATAGATTAAAAATTAGAAACTGTCGGGAAAATGATTTTGAAATTTCTTTTAGGGAAATTCATTGAGAGAAATCTGCAAAGATAAACTTTTGATTGGGCAGGTTTTAACTTCAGACTTAAGATTTGAAAAAGTGTAGAATAAAAGTCTTTAAAGGGAATCAACTAAAAGATGACTAAGCTCGGGATTAATGTAAAAACAAATAAATTAAGAATAGAATTTGCCTTTTTATAGTGATAGCATATGTGCTAAACTCCGAAAAATCGCTCACTACAGGATTTTTTACTGATGGTTGTAAATGCAGAAAGTAAAAGGGCAGTTTATAGTTTAAATATAAAATAAAAAATATTTAAAAACTGCTTTAAAGGAGAACAAACTTTCTACGTCTATAATATCTTATGCTGGGAAACTTTCGATTAAGAGGATTTAAAAATTACGTACAGACAAGATTAAAATATTTAAAGTTAACTCAATTTTAAGATTTTAAAATTCAATTATAATTGAATATTCTAGTCACTACGTAATTTTCTAATTGGATATTAAGTTTTAAATCAAAGGACTTTAATCGAGAAGTTTCATTTTGATTTCGTACCTGTAAATTGTATCTTGTTTTTCGAGTGTTGGCGGGGTAAAAAAGAATAGGGGATTCTAGGTAATGTATAGAGTGTACAGATTAAAGTATGGACCGCATATCTTGATACTTATAAAAAGTTTGTAAATAGCTTAATGCTCAAATTTCTTAGTCGCTAGTCGTTTATATGCATTGTTTAAGGTTTATGTACCTATATGTAGATAAGTCAAAGAGACTTTATATGTACCTTATACGTCACACGAAAAATGTTATTTCCTGATACATAAATATATAATACTCTGCAATGTTTGAAATTAAAAACTATTTTTCTTATTTATTAAAATCAACGAAGGAAATATTTTAACTTAATGCTACTTTTGTTTCTTTTTTTTAAGTTTATCTCCTTTTTTCGTGGATATTGAAGTGTGAGATTGAACTCTGGTACTTAAACTTGTTACAGAAAGAGTTTCAAGTTCCATTTCTTCTTTTAATTTTTGTATTTGGATTAATTGAAGCTTTTTTCGTTCTTTGACTTTTCTTTTTTTTATCAAAACTACTGTTGCTTCCAAAAGGATTTCATAGAATTCGAGAAACGTGAGCTTAAAAGTAAGTTATTAATTTCTTTAATAATTTTCAATCGAATAAGATAATTATTTTATTTTTCAGATAATGGAGTTTATTTTCACCTCGTAATTAATATTGACGATTGTATTAAGTTCTTCATTTTTTATGGATGGACAAATAAGAGCGATGATTGAAAGAAATTGGGCTGCTCCAAGTTCTCGAAAAACAGAAATATCTATCGAAATTTGAATTTTTTAAATTAAAATTCAATGAGAGGAAAACTTTAATTTCATACTTAAACTTTTAGAAGATTCTTTCGAAGAATTTTGAGAAGTGGAATTAATCAATGGCTCTGGATTTGGAATGAAAGTTATTCGTTCTCCAACTGAATTTACATTTTTTCCTTCAAAAATTCGAATTGAGATTGAAGATTCTCGATCTTGAACGGGTGAGTCTAAATTCAACATATTTTTTATTTCAATTTGTTTATCTTTATAAAGTATTATTATGGAAAAAATATGACCTTTTGAATTCCAAATAGTTCTTAGAAGTTTCTTCACTGAATGTGGTTCCCCGATATCTCGATAAATTCGATAAACCGAATAAAGAGGTAAGAAATTTATTTTAAAGTCGAAAATTTTTCCTGTAATGAGTATTTAAATTTTTTTTAATCTGTTATTTAGACTTATTAATATAGAATAAAATTTTTTTAAGGATACCAGAATGTTTTCCTGCGTTGGGAAAAATATCGAGTTCCAAAAGTTTAGAAAATCCCCTAGCTAATCGGTTTCCAGAATAGTCGGAATTTTCAATTTTTGAATACAGTTTCCAAGAGAGTTCAAGAAGTGCAAAAAGAAATTGCCAAATTTCTATTCGTTCGAAAGGACCGTGTTCTGTTTCTACAACTGTTTTTGCACTAGAAACAGCTGAATATGAAGATATATTAAAAAAATAATTTATTTCGATTTATTAAAGACCTGAATAATCTAATGATAAAAATAAGAAAAGTTACCAATCAAATTATCAATTTTAATGAGACTGATATTTTTTTTGTGAATTCCGCAATCCCTCCAAAGTTGCCAAAGAGAAAATCGACTCATTGAAAGATAAGGAGACACTTTTTCATTTGAACAAAAAACTTTCGTGTAGATATTATAAATTTTTTTTAAACGAGGCATGTGAGTTATAAGAGAATTCCGAAGAGAAAATTCTTCCGGAATTAGTAATTCTTCTCGAAGTTTAGTGTTATAATCAATGATTTTGTCCACAGAGGAAATTTGATTAATTTCTAAATAATAAGTAAAAATATATTATCCAAAAATTTTTCAGATTTCAAATTTGCAGCTATTTTATGATTTCATTCAATACCTTTTTGTAGAAAATCTGTGAGACAATCGCAAGAATCTTTTCCTTCAAAATTGCATTTTCCATACCATTGTACTTTTGTAATTGAGTCATCTATTTTCTTTTTTGATTTTATTGCCAAATGTCTCAGGAATTGAGGTAAAAGTGGCCATTGTTCTGGACTTAAATGGTTTGTTTCTATGTAGTCTAGTATTCTTCTAGGCTCTTTAATAAATCTAGAAAGTGTTTAAAATATAGTTTAACAATAATATAAAATTACAAAAAATAATTTTTAAACATTCAAAGTTTACGATGTTTCGTTCTTGTTATCGGAATTTTCTTCTGATTCATTATTTTCTATATTCTCCTTCATTATAATATCGTTTTGAAAAAGTGGATTCATTTCAAGCGCAGAACCATCGTTTCCTATTATATTAGTTATCATGCAATTTATAATCCAAAAATAAAAATAATATCCAACTTTGTATGTTTTTTCTTAAGTCTGAAACCTATTAAAACTCCATAGCCGTGTTTTTTGTCCTCATTCCACATTCCAGAATATTTTGCCCCACCAGCTGAATTTAATTTCAATAAACCTGCTTGACAAAATTTAATATTAGATTTTAAAAAACTTTTTCCAGATTAGATTCTTTCAACTTCAACCTTTTCCGTGTCGTAAACCTCGAATCCATTGACCCATATAAGAATTCTCTTGAGGCCAGGAAAGTGTTTTATTAAAATATCCATTCCACGTATATTCTCCATAACTGATTAATATTTGAAAACCAAATTTATGAATTTCCATTAAAAAAATTTTAAAACGTAGTAATTTTATAATTTTAAAACAAACCCATGCATCTGACCAAAAACCCATTCACCCCTATAAATATCCCCATTGGGCCAAACAATGGTTCCAATACCATGACGAAAATCATTTTCCCAGTTTCCTATATAAACAGAACCGTTGGGATAAACTCTATAACCCATTCCGTGTTTTTTTCCCATTACCCAGCTCCCATCATAAAAACTGTCATCAGCGTAACGACATAATCTAAAACAGATTAAATTATTGATTAAAAAACATTAAAACTAATTTTTAATTTTATGGAAATTTTTTCTTACCCTTTTCCATTTTTTTGGCCCATGTACCAATTTCCGGTATAAAAACGAGAAAAATCTTTATTTACCATAGTTCCTTTTCCATGTCTCATCGAATTTAAAAATTCGCCTTCGTACCAAGAAGAATTATCCTTCCAAATTAAATGTCCTTTTCCATCGATTTGATTTTCCTTAAATTCTCCCTGTAAAAAATTCATACAATTAGTATTCTTTAAATTTAAGTTCACAGGAAAAAATATTTGGAAATTTCTTTTTATAATGTAAAATACTTTAGTTCCATCAATTTCTATTAATTTAAATTTATTTTTCAGATATATTTTTTACAAACTTTATATTGAGCTCCATGTCGCCAAAAATATGAACCAATTCCTTCTATTTTGTTTCTGTTTATTTGACCAGAATAAGAGTTTCTATTTGGAAAAGTAATTTCGTATTTATCATTTTGAAAAATACATTCCTCATCCTTAAAATAAAATTTAGATTAAAATTACTGTAAATTATTATATTATACTGATTACAATATTTTAAATAATTTAATTAATTATTGACAGATTTCAAAATAAAAAGAAAACAAATTGCCTCCTTTTCCTGGAAATTATTTTCAAAATCGAGCATTTCTTCTTCATTGAAACTTTCATCAAATTCTTTATCTATTATTTCTCCTTTCATTATCAAAGAAGATGGTTCTTTATTTTCACAAATATTTTGATTCGATGAAATTTTATTCCAGCTTCGAATAAACAGAAATTTATTTCAATTAAAATATAGAATATTTTAAAGAAAAACTTTTTTATAGGTTCTTTAAATATAATTCTTCTTTATTTAAAATAAATACTCCGTTATAAAATTCTTGAAGATATCATTGTAGAGTAAATTAATCAATTCTTCTTGAGGTTTGGATTGATAATAAATTGTATTTTCTTGATGATTGTTTTCATCATCCTTAATTCCTGTTTCAGTGACCATTTTTTCTTTATGTAATTTTTAATTTTCTTTATCTCTATTCTTCTGGCTTTTTCGATTTGACAAGTGAAAACAATTCTAATTTTTTAACTAGACATTTTCATGTCTTTCAATATTATGACAGTTAATTGATTTTCAAACATTTATTTACTTTTTTAATTTTAAATTCTATATTAGACAAAAAAGATCTTCAAAAATGAGTAGAACACGGACAATAAACGTAAGAAACTAACTTTTAAACAAAAATTTTTATTTTTCGTACACTTTATTTATAATTAAAATCGCGAACTTTATTTTGCTTTTATCTTTTTTTATTCCAGTCAGTATTTCCATATCTGGATGACGAAGTTAAATTAAAACTCTGTTTTTCGGGTATCAAGGCTGTATTTAATGACAGAAGAGTCAAAATAACCGACTGGTAAAAATTAAAAACTATCGCATTTCAAAAAGACTTTTATCAAAACGTTAACAGTAAAAAAATTGAAATTTAATTTCAGATTCTCATCCAAGTTTTCATTTATGTTTCAGGCAAGATCGATATTTAACAGAACCACGAGACAACATAGATTTTTTTCCACCAAATGGAAATTTGCGAACAGCCACTTATAAAAGATTAGGAACTGACGAACATCAACAATATTTGACAGAAACGAAAGAAAATATGATAAAATATGAACCTTCGAATTTTGAAAAATGTTCAGTGCCAGGAAAAATGCTCAATATTTTTTCTTTCCCCCTAACTGAGTACGTTCTCCTTTTATTTGTTATAAACTATATTTATATATAATCTTTAGGAAATAATAACAATCTGAAGAAATTAAAAACATTTTTGTTTTCAGTATTAATGAAAAATCTAGATTCGAGTCTGAAGTAAAAATGCATTGCACACCAGAAAATATACCAGCAATTTCTGAGGAGTTACCCAATACTTTGTACAGAAGAACGTTAGGATATTCTTTGGAGGATCTCGAAAAATTAGAAGGAAGAAGAACATTTTTAGACGACGATTTGGAATTACATAAAAAAATAGCTGATCTCAAAATAAAACGATACGATCGATAAATTAAAAAA
This sequence comes from Synergus gifuensis, assembly GCA_904066015.1. NCBI lineage: Eukaryota > Metazoa > Arthropoda > Insecta > Hymenoptera > Cynipidae > Synergus > Synergus gifuensis. The sequence goes on from CAJFCO010000121.1 coordinate 1,754,998, forward strand.
TTAGAATTTTAAAAGTAAGAAAAAATGGAAACTAATAATTTTTCAGTAAGTTTTCTACATTTTTTTCTTTTACAAATGAGTTTATCTTCTCAGAAAATAATCAAAAATTTAATAATTAAAAATAATTTTCAATTATTTTTAATTAATTGTTATTTAAATTTTTAATATTTATTGTCAGAAATATTCATTACAAGTTCTACAAGGATATTTTTAATTTTTCTTGTTTCTAAAGGATGTTGACAAATTAGGAAAATGAAGATGGCTTCAAAATTGGAGATTTATCAAGAGTGAGTTGATATTTTTGATTCCATCTTATAGGTTCGACAATTTGTATATTATATATTAATTATTAATTAATTATCTTCATTTTCAGGTGGATAAAAATGATCTTCTGCTGTCAAAAAACATCAGAGGCTGAAAAAAATTATTTTTTTCAGGAACAAAAAGTTTATTTTCATTGTCGATTTCTCCCGAATCGAAGGTGTCCATAATCTTCAAACTGATCCCGTTTGCCGAATCTCATGTGACCGTAATCATCAAAATTTTGCCGCTTATTGGGATGAGGTATATCTTCATCTTCTTCAAAAAGCTGATCCTCGAGTGCGAAACTTGTCCAAAAAAATTAGAAGCGATTTTTTATTACAAAATTAGTGAAATAATCTTTTAATTTAAAATTAATTTAATGGAAGTACTTTGTGTAACAATTACCTACGAAGTAATGGAAGGTTGTGGGAAAATTTCCGGTGGCCTGAAACACGTTCAGAGTTGGATTTTGTTTCAGATTGTCCAAATAGTAACCAAACAGTCACCAGTGTTAAAAATAGGGTGGTTGATTGGTTCATGCCTGCGCTGAAATCGAAAATAATTTACAGTTTTTAAAAATAAATTTTCATGTAATATTCTTATTTCTGAACAATTAATTGAAACATAAAAACATTTTTTTTATAAGGTTGGAAAATTATTTCGATTACCTTCCGAGTTAAATTTTAAATTTTTATAAAGAGGAAACATGTTCAAGGATTTTTAGTAAAGAATTTTATTATTTAGTCTTTCCATTTTGAACTATCAAAAAGAAGTTTGGGTAACTTAATTTTCATGCCTTAGAGATAAAGAAAAAATTCTTCAACCCTTAAGAATAATCTTTGAAATTCAAAATTAAATTCTTCAAGAAAGTTTTCTAAGAACCGCAAAATATTCTTTAAATTAGAAAAACACTTTTAATATAACTGATCACTTTATAAATAAAAGAAAATAATATTTAAGGAGATACTTACCTGTAAGAATTGAAGTTTAACAGCGAGAATTGAACGAGCGACTGAGGTAACTTTCGCATCGTTTATGAGCTTATATACCAAGAATCATAGGTTCCCAGGAGATTTAAATTTTTATTCTTAGAGCTAAGAAGTGATAAACAATTTTCCCAGCTTTGACCCGGTACCGCGTGTAATCTCATTGATATTCCAAGCCTGCAGTTTTGAATGATTGACAGTTCCATAACAGTATTACGAACGCCCTAGCAAATTTTCCTCAACCTTATTCCTTATTCTTTACTTTAAAATCTAAAGATAGTCAATATTGCATTGAACTCGACAGGGGGATGATTAAAATTAGAAGCAGGGGGTTTATTTTCTAAGGGGGTGTACTTCATCGATGAAAGTCTTATTGAATTTTTCATTGAGCTTTTTTTTTATTCTGAATTTTGTTAAATATAGAATTTTTATTTGATAAATATAAAATTAATTTAAAATATTTCTTTCAATCGATTGAATATTTCGATTAGAATAAGATACAAGGGATATATGTATTTGTACTGTTTTTACTTTTAAAAACATATTTTGGATCCATTTCGAGATCAATTTGTTAAAGACCCAACAGGTTAAAGCTAGCTCTGAGTTCAAAATTTGATTTCTTCATTTTTCTTAATAATTATTATAATTAAATATTTTTTAATTTTGTAGTTGTACTAATTTTTTTAATATAAGTATGTGTATAGAGAAAAAAATATCTTTTATTATTGTAGATTAAAAAATATTTATTTTTAATATTCGTTGAGTAAAATGGAGAAATAGAAATTTGAAATTGGAACTTGGACCCAACATCCTTAAATTGAAATTTGTATGGAAGCATATTTTTTGGAGACGATTCAGTTTCAAAATAGTATTTTAAAATTAAACGAATAAATAATGGATTGAAATCTTCTGAAAAACTATTGAATTGTTTTAAAATTCTCTAAAATATTTTTTGAATTGTTTGAAAATCCTTTAAAATCTTTGATCTATCTGGCTTCCGTGTAATAAATTCCACTTTATCTCGACCCTAGTCTTCTTTAACACATCTCGAATGACCTAACGATTTTTAAATTGACGTCAGTGACATTACTACGCTCAGGCCAAGTGCAAACTGCAAATCAAGACTGACATCATCGGTCAGGGTCACCTAAATTTCAAAAGGCTTCTTTCATTCTAGAGCTTCCGAACCTATTATAAACCCTCTATTCTTTTTCAGAACAGTCATTAGGAACCCACCATTCCATCAAAGACTAAACAATAAATCAACACAAAGCGATTTCATCATGACAGTCACGATGAATTTGGAAACAAGACAACGAGCCCTCTCTGAATGGTGGACTGAAGAAACCGAATATCTTTTTCAAAGAATTGAAAGATGGGCTGCTTGTGCAAGAGGATACAATCGTCTCAAATCTCAAAAAATTTCGAGAGGTCGAACAACGATGGAAGACAATATTTCTTCCTCCAGGTGGAGTATTTCTGGAAATAAACTTTTTATTGAAGAAGCTTCTTGGAATCCTCGTTTTCAAACTTTGAATCGTTCTCAAGCGAGCAAATCTCAACCTGAGGAATTGAAACTCAATTGTTGTGGGACCCTAAATTACAAATCTAATGGAAAGTTAGATAGCACTTGTCTTGAGACTTATAGCTACGATCACAGTATTTATTTCCAAACAATTGGAGATTTAAAGAAAAAGAGAAATCAAGATATAAGGAAGAGGATGAATCACGATTTGGAGAGAAGGAATCAAGATTCAGAGAAGAGAAGTCAGGATTTGAACGAAGATTTTGTAATGTTTCACGAAGAGGATTTCAAAGAGAAAATTGAGTGGGAACAACCCAGAAGGAAGGAAAGATTTGACCAACTAATTTTTATCGAATCTTTTAATGAAGATGATGAGGATCCTGAATATTTGAGTTGGCCTGATCGAAATCCAAAAGAAAAACTGGATAAAAGTATAGAAGACAATTTGAACTCAGATAAAAATGAAAATCACAAAGATGAGAAAGTAGAATTCAATGGAAATTTTGATGAAGGATTGAAAGACGTGAATGATAATTTTCAACTTGATCTGGATTTTGGAAATTCTGGTTGTGATTTGGGACAATCGAGAAGCTTCCCAGATTTAAATTATTTCAATTCCAAAGCAATTAAGTCTACAAATTCTGATCAGAAAGGAGTGAAGAGATTTTTCAGTCCTAGGACGAAATCAAAAAAATGTCAAATTGTTGGAGATGATAAAGTCTGGCCAGGGGTTTTGCTGACCTATAGTAAAAATATTGATTCTGCTACTTCACCCCATCGATATGCGGAATCAGTGAGGGGGAGTGACTGTTATTATGTTTCCGGGTCGTGATTGTGATTTGAAAATTTAAATGATCTTTTAAAATATTGGACATTTGTGAAAGTATCAAATTTTGTTGATTAGAGTTGAATTATTAAGGTATTGGTATTAATATTTTTTGTTTAAAAAAAGTGTTAAAAATTCAAAATTGGAATTAGTATAAAAAACAATAGAATTGATTCCTGATGAAATTGAATGAAATCCCATTAAGAATGAAATACTTTGCAATCTAATTATTGTAATCGAATTCGATTCGAAAAACAATTTAATCTTCTAAAAAATTATGTAACAATCTAAATTCTTTTGCATAAATCTTCAATAAATTAATTACAATCGTAAAATCGTTTATTTAAATTAGTAGTCCCTGTTTATTCTCTACTTTTTGTTATTTTTTACGAATTCTTCTGTCTTTCCTGATTTTATTTTTGAGTTCATAAACTTAATCGAAGAAGCGATTGCCTCGTTGGGATTTTTGACTATTATTTATTATTCCATTTTATTATTTATAATTTTGGGAGATCTCTGCGTATAAACTAATTTATTTTGACGCATGCGTCTTGAATCCAAGTACGACGCACGCGTTCATGTTGACAATAATCGATTCTGCAAACCTTCTCCAACGTTTGTATGTGGTAAATTCTATTTTCCATCGCGACACAAGGATCAAAAAACAGTGAAAAATGGGAAAACGATTGGAAAATTTTGCAGCGATGGCTTGCATGACAACTTTATTGATGCTATTCAACTTTGCATTTCTGGTAAGAGTATCTCTATCATTTTATGTATTTAAAAAATTAGAAACGATATGGTTCGAATCAAAAATTTCATTAGGAATCATTCAAGTTGAAATTTTTAATCAATTTTTCCTCCCTATATTTCGATATTTATTCATTATTATGTATGAGTCTTTATTTTTAATTACAAACAAAATAGGCCTCCAGATTTTATTTATATAATTATTTCATCTCTAAGGATATTTTCAATAACTGTAACAATTATTTTAGGAACAGTCTATTTATAAAAAGAAATATATCTTCTTATAATAGATTTTTTTATTAATACCCTTTAATTGGATTAAATGCCTGTTTGAAAAGTAAAGAATAAAACTGTTTAATTTTTTAATTTAATTTTAGTTTTGTTACAATGTTCTAATTAGAAATTATTTTTCAGTGCTCTGGAATTTTGATGCTCTGTATTGGCATTTACATGCGATGTCAATTACGTGATTATGTGGATGCAACCATGGAAGGAAGTGGAGCAGCTTTATTAGCTCTAGCTTGTTTGGGAGCAGTTGTGGTCATTGCAGCTACACTTGCCTGTTGCTGTACAGCTCGTGGCCATCCTGCTCTACTTTATCTGGTAGATAGTTATTTATAACAAAAATTGGCCGAGTTGAAATTCAATTATAATGTTTAGTTCAATTTTTACTTTCAATTTAATTCTAGTTTTAGATTATAGTTCAAATTTAAATATGTAGTGGACGTTTACCAGTTAGAAATATTTTTAAATTTGAATTTTTTTTTAAAATAAGCTTTGAAATAAAAATTATATTCGATTTAAAGAATGCTTCCAATTTAAAAAATTTAATTTCATTTATTTTTAGTATGGAGCTTTCCTCGCAGTGATTGCTTTGCTTGAATTGGGAGCTGGTGCTTCTGTTTATTCTTATCGAACTGCATTGACGGAAGGATTCGATCAAGGACTTAATCACAGTCTCGATGCTTATGCAGAACCTGAAGCAAAAACTTCGCATGTCGATATGATGCAGAGCACGGTAGAAATTAACAAAATATCAAATTAAAAAAAATATTATATTTACCTTTCTGTGAAAATTCTAACGATTCACTCTTTAAAACATTTTTTTAGTTTCACTGTTGTGGAAACAAGGCTTACACGGATTGGTACAATATGAAGCAACCACAAGCTGTGCCACTGTCTTGCTGCAAAGTTCCAGAAAAAGATTGCTTGACAAATGATCCTAACAAAATTTACACTCAGGTAAAAAAAAATTGAAAAGTGCCTTAAAATGAGTTCAATTGAATATTTAAATGTATTAAAATGAATTTCAGGGTTGCTACAACCGAGTGATTGAGTTGATAAACAACAATGTTGGCCTCGTAGCAGGATGTGCAATTGGAGTTGCATTTTTCCCCCTAATAGGAGTTTTTCTCGCTTGCTGTCTTGCCAATAACATCAACAAGGCAAAGTACGAGCAGGTGGCCTAGCCCCAGTAATTTTGAAATTTTTCCATCTGGAATTATTTCAAATTCAATTTAAATCAACAAAACCATTCCAGCAATATGTTATTCGTAGAGCGAAAAATGTAATCTTCTTCATTCCAAACGCGAGAGAGAGAATCTGATTGAATCAAGAAAAACCCCAGAAAGCACTTGGCTTCGAATTAAAATGCATTATAACAATTATTACTTAACACAATAGAAATGATTAAACATAGAAAGAATTATAACTGTTAAATATAATTGTTATAATAGTATGACTGCGTGTTTGCTGGGCTGCACGATTTTCAGCAAACTAATGTGATAATTATTCCATATAGTATTACAATTATTATACGATTATTATATATTTACTATATAATTATGATACAAATTAATTTTATATGTATATATTATGTATTATATTGTTTATATATTATAAATTATATAAATTTTCTAAATCGGTCTGGTTTGCTGGGATCGGACGAATTAGTGAATTGATTTAAGAAAATAGTTTTTATGAAATGAATATTATATATTTTATTATTGATATTGAATCTGTTTCTGTAATATATCATTTATGTTGCGATCAGATTTTATCTACTGTCTAATACAGCCAGATATACATATATAATTGTATATTAAATGTATAAATGTCTTTATCGTCTTCTCTATATGTCTGATGCTCAGTCAATTATTTTATTTTCACCTGTTTAACAATCTTATGTAACGAGATACACATCGCATCAATTTAAATTTAAAATGTATACATATTTAAGGACAGATATTATACTCAAAAAGTATTTTAATATTCGAATGTTGTCGATTAAAAATATATATCTATCCTCGTCAATGTTAATTATTTATTGTTTATTCACCCTGCCCTTACAAAAATATTATTCTGTTTATATATATATATATATATATATATATATATATATATATTTTTTTTAATAGTTCAATGTTTCGTCAAAGTTATTATTTTATTTATTGTGGAAATTGGTCCCTATACTTTGTAATATTAAACATTACGAGAAGATAACGGATTGAGTTAGATTTCTTATTTTAATATGGCACTTCCCTCAAAAATAGATGCTCAATATATTATTAAATTATAAAAAAATGAACTTGAAAGCGCGCGATTTTTTCTCTTTAAAGTACGATTGAATCTTTAATGTGTCCCAATAAAGCCTCAGTATTCGACTGGATAATATCTTAATTTATTCATATTATCATGAGTCATATTTCGTCATCATAGGCTATATGTTAGAGATTAAAATGGTTCTATAGGGTCATGTTCCACTAATAAATAACAAATTGAAAAAAGAGTTTAAATTAAGAAAAGTGATAGCCAGAATTTGAAGCTAATTAAATATATTCGTTGAGAAAATGATAGATTCAACTGATTGACAGGGAAAATCTATCTATATTTTTCAAAGACAAACAGTATTCTTCTCCTGCAGTTAATAATTTATCCGTGATAATCTTCTCATAATGTTTAATGTTAAAATATCTTAATTTTCTTTTGACTGTTTTTACTCTCCCGGGAAAAGTGAGACATACGCACGCGTTATTTTCGCAAATCGATTCAGCGAAATCCTTCTCCGCAACATTTCAAATTAATTTGGCAGTAGATCGATTAGCACACGTACATTTTAATTTATATCATAAAAACATGATAAATAAGTATATTTACTATATTTATATTTTTTATACGTACTTATATATATTTGCTTATATTATTTTAAAATCATTTTGATAAACCTCTTTCTATTTTTTAAATTTGCAAAATTTTCTTACCGACAGAAATTTTCAAATTCTCTTTACCATCAATTTACTAACCCTGAAAAGTGAGGTTATGTTTACCCAAACAAAAGTGGAAAACACACTACCACGTGGTTTTGTTTCTCTCTGTTTTTAATGGTTTTTAAACCCGAACAATCCTTAATAAACTAAAATCCAACGTGAAATCCGTAGAAGCCTCAAAGGCTTGAAAATGTCTCTAGAAATAGACAATCGTATCCGGACTCTGATAGAAAATGGAGTGGAAACCGGTCACCGGACCTTTTTCGTCATCGTCGGGGAGAAAGCTAAGGACCAGGTAGTGTACCTTCACCACATGTTATCCAAAAAATACGAAAACTCACCTCCGACAGTTTTATGGTGTCACAAAAAAGAACTTGCTTTTTCTTACAACCGAAAGAAAAAAATGAAGTCTCTCCAGAAGAAGGTGAAAGCCGGTAAGTTAGATGTTCGCGAGGACGATCCCTTTGACCTCTTTATTCTCTCTGCAAAAATCCGCTACTGCACCTACAAAGAATCCCACAAAATTCTCGGAAATACCTTTGGGATGTGCGTCCTTCAGGACTTCGAAGCCCTAACTCCAAATTTGCTGGCTCGAACAATCGAAACCGTCCAGGGCGGGGGAATCATCGCAATCCTCCTCGAAAGTGTAAAATCCCTGAAACAATTATACACAATGGAGATGGACGTTCACCACCGACTCCGCACCGAAGCTTACAAGGATGTCGTCTGCAGATTCAACGAAAGATTTGTCCTCTCCCTTGCTTCCTGCTCCCGGTGTTTAGTCATCGACGACGAGTTCCACGTGCTTCCGATTTCAACAAAAAACCTCAGAATTAACCCGGAAGTAAAAGCTACTTCGGCCGAAAGTTGTTTGGAACTCGATACTTTGAAAGAAACCCTAAAAGACAAGCAGCCAGCTTTGAAGTTGTTGAAATGTAGCAAAACTCTGGACCAGGCGAAGGCCTTGTGTACATTCATTGAGACGATTTTAGAAAAAAGTCTGCGTTCCACAGTTTCCCTAACAGCAGCGAGAGGCCGGGGAAAATCGGCGACTATGGGACTCGCGATAGTTGGTGCGATCGCCTCCGGATACTCGAATATCTACGTCACAAGTCCGAGTCCTGAAAATTTAAACACGCTTTTTGAGTTTATCTTCAAGGGCCTCGACATTTTGGAATATAAAGAACACACAGATTATAATATTGTCCTGTCTAAAAACCAGGAATTTAATAGAGCCATCGTCCGGGTGAATGTTTTTAGAAATCATAGACAAACAATTCAGTATGTTAGTCCGCCTGATGTCCAGAGTCTTCAGTTGGTGGAATTGTTGGTTATTGATGAAGCAGCGGCGATTCCTTTGCCTTTGGTGAAGACGATGTTTGGACAGTATTTAGTATTCCTGGCGTCGACGATAAGTGGATACGAAGGAACTGGAAGGTCTTTGTCCTTGAAATTACTCCAGCAGTTGAGAAATCAGACGACGCAGGCGAATTCGAAGGAAAAAAAGAAGGAAGAAAAGATGCTAGATCGAAGTTTGCAGGAACTGACACTGGAGGAATCAATTCGGTATGTGCTTATATAATTATTAATTATCTTGAATATTTACTTCTATATAATTTATTATATCTCCACTACGTTATAAATGTTGTTTTTAGGTATAAACCTGGAGATGCTGTCGAAAAATGGCTTTCAGAATTGCTTTGCCTCGATAATGAGATTTTGCAGCCCTCAATAGCAAAATTACCGAGTCGAGATGAGTGCCAGTTGCTCTATATAAATAGAGAAACACTCTTCTCGTTTCATAAAACCTCGGAAAAGTTTTTACAGAAACTGGTGGCCTTATACGTGGCCTCACATTACAAAAATACTCCGAATGACCTGCAAATGATGTCTGATGCCCCTGCACATCACCTCTTTTGTTTGGTGAAGCGTCTTGAGAAAAACCAAGTACCGGAAGTTCTCGTTTTTATCCAGGTTTGCTTAGAAGGTCAACTTAGCAAGGAAGCAATTCAATTTAAGTTGGGAAGAGGTCAAAAGGCAGCTGGGGATTTGATACCTTGGACAATTGCTGAGAAATTTAATGATCAAAATTTTCCGATGTTGAGTGGAGCAAGAATTGTAAGGATTGCTACACATCCCGAGTACCAAGGGCAAGGATATGGAACGAAGGCTTTAGAGCTTCTAAAGGAATATTATTCAAAGGGGAAAAATAAGAATTTGGGTAAGGCAAACTTATATGTAAATTTGCATTAAATATTAAATCAATTGTTAATTTAAATTTGAATTATATCTTACAGTCATGGAAGAGTCTGACTGCGGGAAAACGAAATCAAAGAAATTAAAGACATCATCTGGAAAAGAAAAACGAGATACCGAAGAATCAATTCTTCAAACAGAAATTATCGAACCTAAATCATCGCTTCCTCCTCTTTTTATGGAACTTTCGGAACGGCAAGCAGAAGACCTAGACTACATTGGAGTTGCCTTCGGCGTGACCCAACAACTTATAAAATTTTGGAAAAAAGTTAAATTTATTCCGGTTTATTTAAGACAGACGACAAACGACATAACAGGGGAACACACTTGTATTATGATTCATAAATTTAAATTGGAAGATAAGAGAAAAGAAGAAGACAGCTGGCTCGAATCTTACTGGATAAAATTCAGAGAGCGTTTCATAAGACTTCTTTCTTGTTCTTTTAAAAGTTATGATGTCTCTCTCGCGCTCAGTCTTTTAGAAAATAATACAATCAAAGTACCGGCAAAGACATTGACTAGAGATAGACTAGAGGAACATTTAGATTTACATGATATAGAAGAATTGGAGAAATACAGTTGTAATATGACTGACTATCATGTAATTATAGACTTGATACAACCCTTGTCAAAACTCTATTTTTTACGAAAACTTGGTAGCATTAGTCTTGCACTGGGCCAAGAAAATAGTAGCTTGCAGATTTCAGCAGTGCAAGCTGCTATTCTTTTGGGACTTGGACTTCAGCACAAAACCATTGAAGAAATAGGGATGGAATTGAATTTACATAGTTCGCAGCTTCTTGGGTTGTTTAATAAAGCTATCAAGAAATTTACTTCTTATCTAAATTCTCTTATCAAAGAGGCAAGAAGAGATTCTATAAATCATTAGCTTTGGATTTTAATGTAAGAAAATGAGTTGTAAAATATTGTAATTTTGTACAAGAAATGAATGAACAGTCTTTTTTAAAAAGTATACAGTCAGTTATTTTCAGGGCAGAAAGTATTTCTGATATTTTTAGAACTTGTTAAATATTGTATGCAGAAATATATTAGAAATAAATGATTGTCAGCATTATAATTCTAAACTCGAATTCGTAAATCTATAATATTATATTTGTGTTTAAACTCAATTTAGAAATTATTTGTCTATCCTAATATTCCTAATGCTCCTATTAAAAAAAAAAAAAAAACATTTTTACCGACACGAGTTCGCATTCGCATATCTTCTTTACCAACCTCTCAAAAGAGAGGTTATGTTTTCTCAAACAAAAATTGAAAACATCTCGTGCGTGCTGCACGTGGTTTCTTCTTCGGTCTCGTTTTTAATAAATAAAATTCTACGAAAGTGAAACCAGTGTATAAAACGATAAATCTTTAACCCTGAAAATGCCGCGTCGCAAAATAGATAACCGAATCCGGACTCTGATAGAAAATGGAGTGGAAACCGGTCACCGGACCTTTTTCATCATCGTCGGGGAGAAAGCTAAGGACCAGGTAGTGTACCTTCACCACATGTTATCCAAAACAGTCGTGAAATCTCGTCCTTCAGTGTTATGGTGTTACAAAAAAGAACTCGGCTTTTCTTCGCATCGCAAGAAAAAAATGAAGTCACTCCAGAAGAAGGTGAAATTCGGGAAGGCCGAGATCAATGAAGAGGATCCCTTTCAACTCTTCGTCGCCTCGACACAAATCCGCTACTGCTACTATAAAGAAACGCACAAAATTCTTGGAAATACCTTCGGGATGTGCGTACTCCAGGACTTCGAAGCCCTAACACCAAATTTACTAGCCAGGACTATGGAAACCGTCGAGGGTGGGGGCATCATCGCTATCCTCCTCCAGAGTGTAAACTCCCTAAAACAGTTATATACGATGAACATGGACGTTCATCAGCGATTCCGTACCGAAGCTCACCAGGAAGTCGTCTGCAGGTTCAACGAAAGATTCCTTCTCTCCCTCTCTTCCTGTGCCCGGTGTTTAGTCATCGACGACCAGTTTCACGTTCTTCCGATCTCTATTCATAATCTGAAAATCAAACCAGCGATAAAAGCAACCTCGGCCGAAAATTGGACGGAACTTAATGCTCTGAAAGAAACCCTCAGAGACACGCAGCCGGTATCGAGTTTGTTAGAATGCTGCAAAACCCTGGACCAGGCAAAGGCCTTGTTGAAGTTCATCGAGACAATTTCAGAGAAAACTCTACGTTCCACAGTGTCCCTGACAGCGGCGAGAGGCCGGGGAAAATCGGCAACTATGGGACTTGCTATAGCTGGTGCAATCGCCTTCGGGTACTCTAATATCTACGTCACGAGTCCAAGTCCTGAAAATTTAAACACACTTTTTGAGTTCGTTTTCAAAGGCCTTGATGCCTTGGAATATAAAGAACACATCGATTATAGTCTCATGCAGTCCACGAATCCGGAATTTAATAAAGCAACAATCCGAGTGAATGTTTTTAGAAATCATAGACAAACAATCCAGTTTATTCATCCCTCAGATTCTCAAAAACTTCAGCAAGCGGAATTACTTGTTATTGATGAAGCTGCGGCGATTCCTTTGCCTCTAGTGAAGGCGATGTTTGGACCCTATTTAATTTTCCTAGCATCGACTATAAATGGTTACGAAGGCACTGGAAGGTCTCTATCGCTTAAGCTTCTGCAGCAATTGAGAATGCAGTCTAAGAATTCGAATTCCCAGGAGAAGGTCAAGGAAGATAGAGCAATAATGGATCGGTCTTTGGAAGAGTTGACCTTAAAGGAATCAATTCGATACAAAACTGGGGATTCTGTCGAAAGCTGGCTTTCGACATTGCTTTGCATGGATGATGAGAACGTGAAATCTTCGGTACCTAAGCAACTGGGTTTAGATTCTTGTCAATTGCTTTATATAAATAGAGATACCTTGTTTTCATTCCACAAGGCCTCGGAAAGGATTCTCCAGGAGTTGGTGTCTTTATATACTTCCTCACATTACAAGAACACTCCAAATGATTTACAGATGATGTCTGATGCGCCTGCACATCATCTATTTTGTTTGGTGTTGCCTACTAATTCGGACTTTCCAAAAATCGTAGTTTTTATCCAGATATGTTTAGAAGGTCAGATTAGCAAGAATGCAGTCGAGCAGAAGACTACGAGAGGAAAGAAAACTGCTGGGGATCTTATACCCTGGACTATTTCCCATGAGCACAAGGATAAAAATTTCCCGATGTTGAAAGGAGCGAGGATTGTGAGAATTGCTACACATTCGGAATACCAGGGGCAAGGATATGGAACGAAAGCTTTGGAACTTCTCAAAGAATATTTTGCGTTGGGGAATCAGGATGAAGGTGAGGATTTTTATTTAATTTTAAATTGAAATACATGTTGAATATTAAACATTAAATAAAAGGTTGGTCTAACTGGTTAATTAAACTTTACAGACACGAGCGATTCCGAGGATCTAAAGAAAGCTTCGAAAAGTAAGATGAATGGATCGAAGAAAAGGAAACTGGAGGATGAATCAGATCTCCAAACTGAAGTTATAGAGCCTAGATCATCACTTCCTCCTCTTTTCATGAAACTTTCAGAACGTCCAGCAGAGTCTCTCGACTATATCGGCGTTTCCTTTGGTGTGACACCACCACTTGTCAAATTTTGGAAAAGGGCAAAATTTATTCCTGTCTACATGAGTCAAACAGCAAATGACATAACAGAGGAACATTCTTGCATTATGATTCACAAATTAAACACAGAAGAGCACCAAATTGAAGAAGCCAGCTGGCTCCAAGATTACTGGATCAATTTTAGAATGCGTTTCATAGGATTTCTTTCCTATTGTTTCCGAGACTTCTCTTCCTCACTAGCCCTTGATATTTTGGAGAATGCTACAATTAACGTGCCAGCAAAAACTTTGACGCGAGATAAATTGGAAGAGTACCTAACTTCACAAAGTTTACTTCGTTTAGAAGATTATAGTAAGAACTTGGATGATTTTAGCACAATTAGAGATTTAATAAACCCCCTGGCAAAACTCTACTTTTTAAGAAAACTTGGTAGCATTAGTCTCCTACCTGGACAAGAAAATAGCAGTTTAGAGATTTCGCCTGTTCAAGCTCTTATCCTCTTGGGAATTGGGCTTCAACACAAAAGTATTAAGGACTTGGGGAGTGAATTAAATTTGCAAAATTCACAAGTTCTTGGCTTGTTACAGAGAACTGTTAAGAAATTTACTAGTTATTTAACTACTCTCACGGAAGAGTCATTAAAAAGCACGATCAATTGTTAAGGAGTGTATAAATCTTTTTTATATGACCTCTTCATGAGGAAAATATAGTTGTTTCTTTTTTTATCAAAGAAACATGTCTTTCTATGTAAGACTTATAGTGTAAATATTGTATACAGCGAATTACAATAAAGTTCATTTAAATTTTAATTGTATCTTTTGATTGACTAAATTAGAATTAAGGATTAATTATGATATAAATAATAAATTTCGTTTTACCAATGTCACCAATGTAAAATCATTTGATTTAATATTTTTTGTTATTTTGTTGGTCATACTGTTCCCAGAAGCTCAGTCAGAAATGGCGCCAATTTTCAAATACCTCCGTTTACCCATTTTTGTGTTATTTCTATAAATTTGAATGATTGATCTCAACGAGATAAAATTCAGATTTTAGATAGTAAAAATAAATCATATGAAAAGAGTTTTAAGTTATTTTAAAAGTATGTAACTTTAGTGGAGCCCCTTATGCCTGGGGCCCAATCTAATGTAAATAGTAATACGTTACTGGCCTCTAACACAAGTACAAAACTACAAAGTAAAGGTGTGGGTGATGTCATCATGTCATCAGTGTCAAAGCTCTAGAGCGACGAGAGCGACCAAGGACTGACATAAGAATGTTCGCGATTGCTCATTTCATTCATTATTAGCTAAAGTTACCGCAAAAATTATTTATGCTTTCCTATTACTATGCCCACGTAAAATCGAAGACCGCTACGTGCATTTTATTCAAGGTTTCGCTTACTCCAAGTCTCTGTTGCAACTCCAACTTGTGTTTTCCTTCCACCAATTTTCTCTCCCTTCTACTTTTGTCTTTCGTATTCCCTTCTCCATCACTCTCTTGTTTCTTTTTTCCCTTTTTTCATTTCAACTCTCGCATCGAAACTGCACGTCGCGCGTGTCTCGTTCTTGGGAATTCAGTCGCGGTTTCGACAGTGGCAGTGGTAGTGAATAAAACAGTGATTTTGTACGTAATTGTGCCTCTCCCAGGAATCAAAAAAGCGAATGTGACCTCCTAATTACAGTTAATTAATCGCCGGATAGACAAGAGAGGTTGTACGGTCAAAACGAGGAGGAAATGTCGGTTTTATAGATTCCTACTGCACGTAGGTGAGTCTCGAAAGAAGGAATTTTGTTTATTTATAGATCTTAAATTTAAAATCAGTTCTGAGGTACATGGGTTGCGAAAAAAGGAGATCAATCGGATGTGATTGCGTCGCGGAGCTCCTGATTTCTTTTATTACTTTCATTATGACGTGTGTGTATAATGTTCCTGACTTTTTTATCACGTTCGATCGAATCTTTGCTCGTCCGTGAGTGACCGGATATTGAAGGAGAGATTAGGGGTCAACCTGGAACATTTTGATGTTTTGCAAACTGTCTTAGCAATTTCAATGATGGTGCGAGAAAAAGAATTCTATGGACGAAAAAAAAAATGATGGGAAACAAATATTTTTCTCTCCTCGTTTGTGTTTGTTTTGACGTGAATTTCTCGTGTTTACAAAGTTTTTTACAGAGCTTTTCAGTTTTCATTCCTTCAGTCGATTCACCGCATAGTGTAGAAGATTTCTTTAATTTGTGTGGCCAATGCACTTCTTTGGAGTCTAGATTTCAACTGTTATGGATGAACGTGATTATGGATGTGATTATGGATGAACGTCATGAATTAAACTTATACACAAGAAAAAATAGCTCACAGTTGATTTGAAAACATATTTTTGGAGCACAATATGTATATTTAAAAAAATACCCCGAAAAATGGTTTTCTCTTTCAAGAACATCTCTTTCTTTTATTACCCGCTTCAGTAGCACAGAATTTCATTAACTTATGAGACAAAAGCACTTCCTTATAGAGTTTAGATTGCAGCTGCCGAGTTATGTGAAGCATGACGAAATTTATAACGGGACTAATAATTTTAGGTTTTTTAATTTTAGTCAACCCTGTCACGTCATTCATTTCAAGTTTTTGTAGCAACAAATTCTGTTCGATACTAAAGCAATAAATAACCGAATAAAAATGGAGATTAGAAATCATTTTTTATATTTGATTAATTAGGTAGATAGTGGATAAATGAAGTCAATTATGTGATAAGACTTTTAGGAATAAACTTTCCTTTTCGATGAAAAATATTGGTTGATATAAGAACAATTATTTCTTGTTTTTGCTTTAATTTAGCTAAATTAAATATGTAGATGGAATTTAGTTTGAATCATTAACTCCCTTTATTAAAAAAAGAGTCATAAATCTCACAAAAAGACTTTCACTGCAACAACAAACCTGACTTCATTCTTCCTACAATTTTGCGAGATTTCCTTATCTTATTCCTCGTATAACGGATACTCGAGATTCTTAGGAAGGAAAATGGCATCCACTCGTCATCGAAACAGAATGCTGAATATGCAGAATACGCTTTTTGTTTTAAGAGTCAATTTCATGCTCTAAATTTAATCTTCTGCCTATTAGTACTTTGCCATAAGTTCTAGTTACGCTAGTAATATTTTAGAGTACATTTTTTAAGATATTTTTAAGAAATCACAATGTGATTTCTCTTTAATCAAATAAAATGCTGCATTTACAAATGTTAAAATAACAATACAAAAAAAACAAACATTTCAGGCCTCAAAACTAACAATAAGAGAATCAAAAGATTGTGGAAATACATTGTGAAACGCATTAACGAGAAAAGCTTTCGAATTCAAGATCTCACTGTTTAAATTAAATTTTTAAAGATAAGAAGAATTGAAATAAAATCGTAATGTAGATCAAACTTTCAAGAACCTCAAACTCGTGCATTAAAAGAAATGAATGACAGTCCATTCAAAAAACTTACATAACGCCTTTTGTCTCTCAGTTTCATAGAGAGCTTCTTTCACTTTACTCATACCGTTACATAATTTATGATCAGGCTTTAATTAAAGATAAGTGAGTAGAAACAATTCCATTAAGTAAGTTTTGAATCTAAATTTTTAAATGTATCGTTTCAGGGGAACAAAATGTCGAAGAAAGACGGTAACAAAATGCTGGTCCATCAACTTTCGTCTGTGCTACCAGACGATCGTCCCATCACTGCCATAAGCATTGTCGAAGACATAGACAAATGTCCTCCTAATTTCACAGTAGTGAGTTAATTTCTAATTTGGTCCTTTTCCTTGATTTGAGAGCATTTTGTATTCTCAAGTAGGAGAAACTACAAGAGAGTATTTAAAATTTTTTATAGGTCTCGAGGACTCACGATTTAGATGCCGATGCCGATTTATGGCGTGAAAGTGGATTGTTTATTAAGAAGAAAACTAGATACATATGTTTCTCAAAGACTGAAGGACTGCCACACTGTGTTGTTGAAGAGATTGCTATCATCGATGATAGAGAACCTCCTCCAAAGGGGTATAGCATTATCTCTCACACAGTTGACTCCAGTAAGTAATATTATTATTATTTATTTGAATGACTTAAAGACAAATTTAAAGTCAAAGATCAGGGTTCAAACTTCAAATGCAAATATCTATAAAAGCCTTTTATCATAGGTATTTTATAAAAGTTTGTATTTGCATTCGTAATTATATTCTAGTGCAACGTGCTTGGAGAAAGAGGCAGCTTTGTTATAAAATTAGGAATAAAGACTTGTGCTCAAAAGCCTTAACCGACATAATCATATGCAGTAGAGTTGGAAAAGCATCGAGAAGGGCACCATTTGAATTTACTTACGCTGGGTGAGTTTAACTGTTACTTAATTACCGTGTTTCCATTCTCCTATCTTATATTCAAAGATATTAGTTATCTGTTTCTACATAACAGGGACTGAAGTTTAAATACATTTGGAAATTACGAATTTCATCGAAAAGAATTAATTTTGTGTAGTTCCCTGTATCTTGTAAACCAACTAACAAAATGTCTTTTAATATTATCATAATTTATGAGACAGTTACTCAATTTCTGCAGACCATTATCTTCATTCGCAAATAGAGTTCACAAAATATTTCCACAAGATACTGTTTATATAATACAAATAAAAGTAAAACCTATCTTCCACTCAATATAGTATTTCATTTAATTGAAAAAGACTTTTGTCTTGTTGCTTGAAAACCAATTACTCACTTATTAGATAAGCAAAATTATCTGCTCCTTCGACAATCAAGTCTGATAGCTACTTTTTTCCCTTTGGCTTAAAAAAAAAACAAGGTCACTTGATGTTTTGTTTTAAATTTATGTTACAATATCCGAGTTTAAAAATCTGGTTTTACTTTGAAATGGAAATAAATGAACTTAATCTAAAACAATAATTTGAAGTAAGTGATATACTTAACTTGTTCTTGTTTATCACAGCTTAGTAAACGGCGTCAGCATTTGTTATAAAACTGTTGACCTTAACACTGAAGATCCAAGTTCCAGACCCTATGCAAATATAGAGTGAGTACATCTAGAATAAGTAGAAGCAGAAACTGAATTAGTTAAAAACAAGAGTTTTCTTTAAAGATATATTTTTAATCACTCTTTAGATCGTTTTCTAATTCATCACCGAATCCATCGAATGGAACTCCGCACAGAGTGGCTCCGGAAAGGCCACCAAAGCCAAAGTTTGCACCTAAAACACCGAACAGCATTTATCCTCAGATAAATCAACTGAGTCCAGGAAGACCTGCAGACGACTCTAGCGACAGAGATTACGAGATTCTTAGTCCTAGTGCTAGAATCAAGCCGACGAGACCAGCACCCCGACCACCAAAATCTCCTCTTGCTAATTCTGCATCAAACTATGGCACATTACCAGGGTCTTCTGATTTGGATGGAGTTCCTTTCGCTCTCAATCCTCTCCTTTCGATGAACAACAGCTTTGCTAAAGTAAGATTTTTATATTAAAATTGTAGAAAGTAGTTTATAAATAATTTTTATCTCTAGTAAATAATACATATTTCAACAGACCAAACTTCCTGTGATTAAACTTCGAACACGAGAGGAGTTGGACAGAGTGGTGAGTGATGAAAATTGTATATTGATTAAATATTTGATTTTACTAGTTTTCAGATTTTACAGGTTTCAGTGTTTTCCTTATAAAATAATTTATTCCCCTATTTCAAGAGAATTTTTTACTGTAAAGCCTGTAGTGATTATTTTTTTAAAATAGAATTTATAAATTTTAGAAATGACTCACATATTTAATATTTTCAGTATAACTATGACTTCCGAGCGGAGAGAGAAACTTGAAGGATGGACCGTGCCAAACGAATTGTTTAAATCTATTGTTTCTAAGCTGTATTCATACAATTGTATCGAAAATATAGCTCTAGCCATGCATAACGGAGTGCCTGATTGAATGAATCATATTAACCCTCAAAAGAGAATTTTTTTCATGTTGATTGGCGTGGACGAGTACGAATTTCGTACATGATTTTTCGAATATATGTATCTTCTCTTCCGTGCCCTATTTAGATTTTGATACCA
Source organism: Synergus gifuensis (assembly GCA_904066015.1). Classification (NCBI taxonomy): domain Eukaryota; kingdom Metazoa; phylum Arthropoda; class Insecta; order Hymenoptera; family Cynipidae; genus Synergus; species Synergus gifuensis. The sequence continues at coordinate 1,774,613 of CAJFCO010000121.1, forward strand.
GTGATTATTATGAGCATTGTATTTTTATAGACTTGCGTTGTATTTTTATAGTTCGTAGAAATTACATATACTTGTATCATATTAGTTGTTTACGAAACATGAGATATTTAATGTTGATACACTATCGTACGTTCACTTCATATACAAGTGAGCTTTCAGATAAAATTTTTAGTTTTATTCCATCCAGCACTTTATATTAGAACTTAATAAAGTTCCTCTGAAGCACTCAATTTTTGAGTTATTATCTAAGTCAAAGGATTCGACGTCAAACTAATTCAGGATGAGATTATCATCTAAGTATTCGTATTGGTATTCATATAATATTTGCGTTTGAGTTTCTTGCTTTCAAAGGAAAATGATTTAATTTATACTCAACATTTTTATTTTGCTTTGATGTATTATGTGCATTATGATTTTTGTGATAAAACGTCCTAAGTATTATACTTTTTAGAAATTTAGAAATATATTGGCAAATAAATTACCGAACATAGTCTGTGTATTAGTTTTTATTTACAATTAGATTATTTTTAGGATATTTGAGTGGGATAAGAAAATCTGGTTGAGTTCGACGTCGAATCCTTCTTTGTCGAAATTTTAGTTTCGTCGGTGCAAATTTAATTGTTAAAAAGAATTAACTTATCAACTGTATAGGTGCTGCCAATATAGATACGCGAATCTATTTAATCAAACGCCGAATTCAGGTTTTCCTGATTATAAGCACTATCTATAAATAAGTATATTAAATAAGTAATCAGCACGATAAAAGCGATTAGGAAGATCTAATGAAATTTAAAAAATTGTATTTTGAACCTTATTTGCGTTTCACGAATCAAGTGTCATGGGATTATTCGGAATGTTTAAAAGTGTGCGTGTCAAATTATTAACAGTGGATAAATTATGAAAGTGGGGCCTTTAGATTAGGATTTAAATTTTTAATTGTCGGAAAACTTTGTTTTTTTTTATACATCACAAATTAGAATGGTTATGTATACTTCCAAGGCAGGTCGTGCATATAAAAATGTACTCGATAACTATATATTTTATAATAGGGAGTAAATTTATAGCGCAGGAAAACATGCAATTCTGCCATGTATGAAATAGAGAGAAGCTAGAAGGGAAATATTGAGAAATTGTGTGATGTGTCTGTGAAAGAAATTGAAACGATTTTGTCGAAGATGAACACGTTTCTTCGGTCAGTCTTCTCGGAGGTCACATTTATACTTTAGGCTAAAGGTTATAAGTAATTGATAAACTGATCGGGAGCAATGTATTTACAACACGTTCTTATTCACACGAAATATATTTATGAACTCTCAGTTGGTGTTGTAGATTTAGAAATATCCTTTATTCTTGACTCGATAAGTTCACTGTCCTCAAGTGCTAACTCTTAAATTATTTTTCTATTTATGAAAAGTTTTACTCTTCTTATAATATGAATATTTATTCTATCATAAGTTTTCTAAAAAAATTAACACTTATTGGTTCTTATAATTAATGACACAGCTGAGACAAAGCCAGGCTTCACAGTCTTTCCCCTATTTCCCTGTTTTTCCCCTTTTTCCACTTCAAAGCGGAATAAATCAATAAAACCCCATAAGAAAATTCAATTATTTTTGGTTAAAAATTAATCTTCTTTGTTCGAAATTAATCTTTTTTTAAAAGCGTTTCAAATTCAATTCAATACAGTACCTGTATTAATTTTATTCAAAAGAATTTATTCCCCTATTATTCGCCTATTTTCGTAAAAAAAATCATCCTATTGTCCTATCGTCTGTCAACCTGTTTTGAGAGCATTTTGTGCTGTGAAGCCTGAAAAACTAAGAGGATAAGATTTTTTTATTTACAAATATGAAAAAAATAATGTACAAAATTTGCAACGTTTGAAGGAATGTAGAGTTTTGTTTTAAAAGAATTTAGATATACATATCTTAAAAATCCCTGTACATTTCCATATCAAATCGACTTAAACGTTTGCAATGAAAGCTAAAGTTTTGGCGATCCTGCAGGCGACGATCCTCGAAGGATGGAGTCGACATCGACGGGCAAGACGCGTTTGGCCAAACGTCAAACAAACGGCCCAGTCCAGTGCCTGACGTGGGTGTGACTTGGTCCAGTGGTAGTGAGACCATGTTTTTCAAGGACGGCATTGGCCTTGACTTTGTGCTTATATTTGACGTCCTTTGGCTTAAGCATGCTCTTGTGATTGCTAAGAAGCCTCGATGGTGTCAGGATCGACTTCGTGCTAAGACCAGTGGCTTCTAAAAAGTGATCGTAACCATTGTTAGTGCTATCGATGGGAATAACGACATTATTATTGTCCTTATTCTTCACTGAGTTTTCATTTGATCCTGTGATTACACCTATGCTCGTTAGAGCCTCAGATCCATCGCCTTCAGGCCGATCTGGATCATCAGAAAGGTCGCAATCGTCCAGGTTGAACTCCTCGAAATTCTGCCTGATGTCGAAGTCCTCATTGAACTGCGAAACAAGCACGTTTCTGCGGATCAAAAATAAATAATTTTATTAAAGACATTTAATTTTTAGGAGAAGAGTCTTGAGGATTGGATATTCACCTATCTCGAGGCTTGATCCGGTCGTTGAGTCGATCATCATTTTCTCCGCCAATCTTGAACTCCTCGAAGTGTCGAACAATATTCGTCACCCTGGGAATTTTCCGTGTCTGTTCTTCTTTCACAGTAGTGGACCCATGCCTAGATTGGAAAGACGATCTAACATTATTGAACCTGTTCTTCCAGACACTTGAGTCACTTCCGCTTGACTTGTTCGACTCTTCGTCGAACTTAAGACTCTTCACAGATGAAGAAGTAGTACTCGAGATCTTAATGGGTGAAGCAAAGGCAAATAATTTCTTGCTTTGTTCAGCATCAGAATCGATAACTTGCTTCTTTCGAGTCTCATCAATCAAGAATGAGGGACTGGGAATCTTTTTCAAAACGAGAGTATTGTTCATGAATTGTGGCTTTGGTGGAAGAGCAGGTGGAGTCTTTGGTGGTGGTGAGATCACTTCTGGAAGCGATTCGATGTCCTCGTAGTCGAGGTTCTTTATCGTTAAACCCTTGGAGGACATCTGAAGACAAGTCTTCTCCTCAATCCTCTCCAATTTCAAGGTGGGACTTAAAGTTAGGGGAGCCTTCGGCTTTTGTGGAATAGGAAAGGAAAGAGAATGTTTTAAAGTTTCCTCGTGTTCAACTTTAGGCTCTATGATCACAATGGGTCTGGGTTTCTCGTCTTCATCGATGCTTGTTTCAGGTTCCAAGATGGTATCAGAGACTTCGTCAAGTTTCATACCGAATTCGTCTTCCGAGGTAGTGGCTTCGAAGGCACCAGATTCTGTGTCATTGTCTGATGGCTCGTTTTCATTTTCGTTGGCTGGCTCACCATCAACTGGATTTTCTTCAGAGTTTCGCCTTTCCATTTCTGAACCAACTGATTCTATGTCTGAGAGTCTTGCGGGTTGGAAACGAACAATTTTTCCCCGATGTTTGAATCGCCTAGGAATGGAAAGAACGTTTTCATCTTCCTCCATGTCCCTGAGAAGAATTTGATTCACGCACTCGAGGACGGAATTGTGGTTGCTGTTTGATTGATAGGACGTGTGCCTGAAGACATCATCGTTCATTCTATCCTCATCAGGGTCGCTGTACCAGTTACCACTCGTTTCTTCCTGGGTCTGTTCTTCCGATTCGAGTTTAGAAATTCTGAAAAAAGACAGTTTTTTATTGCTTACTTCGTAACAATTTCAGGCTTCACAGTTTTTCCCCTATTCCTCTATTTACCTTTTTATGAATTCATTCCTTTCTCCTGTTTTCAAAAAAATTTGCTTTTTTGGTTGAAAAGTAAACTTTTATTGGTTGAAAATTCAACTATCTCCATTTTTCATTTATTGAAAAATAAACTTTTCAGTTAAAAAAACAACTTTTTGCTTAGATATTTAACTCTTTTTTGAAAAGCGTTTCAAATTCAATTAAAAACAGGACCAGAATTAATTTTATTAAAAAGAATTCATTTCCCTACTTTCGTGAAAATCACTCTATTTCCCTTGTTTTGAGACAATTTTGTGCTGTGAAGCTTGTGATATTTATTAGTTTTTCTTCTCGTTGTTTCACATACTTACACTTTAACGTTATTATTATTGCTACAGTCGTCATTTGTTCTCGTTGCTCCTTGCAGATTCCTAACATTATTTTCTGTACAAGAGTTCACATAAATAGGTTCTTGTCTCTCCTCTTCATCAGAAACAAAATTGCAGTCCATTCCATCGTCTTTGCTATCAGTCCTGACCATTTTTGGTACTTCATGTATTTGTGACTTGCTAATGATATTCAAGGGCTTCGCCCTAAGAACACCATATCTTCTTTTTGAAAATCTACTTCCCTCATCATTTATCATAGTCTCTTCATCATCAAGAATCGTCATGGTTTCATTTTCACTGTCAGTGACAGTCGTAGGTGTGCACCTGCTGGATTTGTTTAAAGTGGAACCCGGAGAAACGTCGGTGCTCTCGCCTTCGCAAAAGCCCTCAGTACTTAATAGGGAAGGACTACCTTCTGTGGTTGTCGTGATGATGGAAGCGTCTGTGTTTTCGCTACTGGTCAAGCTCGTTTTCGAGATATCGCTTCCAGCGAAACTGTGGGTCTTTGTTATTCCTCGTGAGTGGTCTTCGTGGGTGTCCTGAGGATTAGAAACGTTCAATTTTGTGATGATTTCACACTTCAGGTTTTCGATGTCCTTGCTCAGGCTACTATTATGCTTGGAGTTGTATTCGTCAATCTGAAAAACATTTTTCTAGTTAAGGATCTGTAGCGCACTCACTTCGAAAATATTGGACTTTGAAGATAATATTCGAAATTGTTACTTCATACAAAAATTATTAAAACTAAATATTTTTTCGCTCTGTAGTCATTCTTCTATTTTGAAAAATATTATGTCTGTAGAACGTAAATATATATAATTAAAATATTGGGTCGATTTATATCTAATTTTCACTTTTGAAGTTTATTAAAAAAAAATCAAAACTTTCTGACCGACTCAATATTTGCTGAGTAAAGTGAAGAGATGGAATTGTAAGCTTATAAAACTTAGATCCAACTTTAAGAGAGTATAAATTAATAAAAACAAAGAAAGATTAGAATAAAAATCAATTTTTTAGAATCACCTGGAAAGCGGACGAATTTTTCTCCGTGACAATTGACTCCTCGACACGATTCCCTTTGATATAATTTTTCGTGTAACGTCTTAGCTTCGCAATTTCTAGTTGCTGATTCCTGATCACATTATCCTTTTCGCAAAGGACTTGCCTGATGGATTTTTGTTCTTGTTTCAAACGAGCTTCGAGAACCAACAAAGCGCGCAGGATTTTGGACAATTGTTGGTCTCGAAAATTTTTATCCGCCTCTTGACTGACATTCCGATTGTCCAATTCTCGCACCAGGTCCCGGCATTTCTTCGTCGCGGCTTTCAGGGCCTCCTGAGTGCGGACCAAGTCTTGCTTCAGAATCCGCACCTCCGTCTCCATCTAAAAAATAAATAAATATATACTTCATTAGTACAGAGTGAAAAAATATAATCTAATCTTATCTAATTATAACATATGTTTGGTAAAATGAAGAAATCGAATGTTAAGGGTGTTGGAGCCAAGTTCTAATTTAAAAATTCGATTTCTTCATTTTACTTAACAAATATTAAAATTGGAATTTTTTCCCTATATATAATTAATTAATTTTTAACTAGAATTATGCGCACAGAGCAAGAAAATATCTACTTCAAATATTTTTTAAATACAATGAAAATATTTAATTTTGAAGTTAGATTTTGAATTCTTCGTTTCATGCAACAAGTATCGAAATTAAATATTTTTTCGCTCTGTACGCAGTCTTATATTTGAAAAAAGATTAGCGCTACAGAACGAAAAAATATTT
>CAJFCO010000121.1:1780561-1802064 GCA_904066015.1 Synergus gifuensis
GTCCGTAATTTTCGTTGAGTAAAATGGAGAATGGGATTTTGAGCTTAACACTTGGGTCCAACGCCTTTAAGATTAGAACTAGGATCCAACGCCATTAATATGAAATATTTTCTATAAAATATCTATATTATAAAGAAGCTTCAGTCTTAAACGTTTTATAGTAAGTCGTTCAAGTTTAAGAAATATCCTCATGGATCAATTGTGAACATCTGAATACCGGTTTCCCATGCAGCAAATCAGCGACCTGGCGTAATACCGAGGGCAGCTCTGCTATTATAAAATATAAGGTTCAAAGGGCAAAAAGCCTTTGGCAGCTGACTCGAGCGAAATGCCAGTGTCTGTCCAGGTGTATGAGGTGATTATCGGAAGAATCTGATCCAATGCTACGAAAGCATAAACCATAAAGGAAGAAAGTCACCCATATAATAAAACGGAACCGCTCCCTGTGAGTATAAAAAGGTTGCCGTTGAAAGAATAATGATAATGATGACAACAAAAAACTGGTGTGACGTCTCGGAAGATCCAGTTAAGACCTACTTTATATATTACTATACGATATCTAGGGTAAAGTTATTATAGTCCTTGTCGCCTGTTATCTTCAAAGGGGTGAATTAATTACTTTATTGAGCCAGACTCAGAATAACCTTCGACTAAATCAAATTATTAAGAATTTTAGATTCAAGTTTTAACTGAAAAATTTGATTTCTTTATTCTACTTAACAAATATTACAATTAAATATTTTTTCGCTCTGTAAGGCTATTTATTTTTAAAATAGAATTATGGGAATTATTGAAATAAAAAATATTTTTTTAAATCCACTTTTTTTTGAAAATTCAACTATTCTGTTGAAACTCTGTTGTCTTTGATTTAAACGAATTTTTTATTTTCGGCCCTCCCTATTAGGCTTGTAAGGGACGGCTAGTTTTCTTTGAATTGAAGAAAATTGAAGGTCTCAGATGCACCTTGCTGCAAGCATTTGAGGTACTTAAACGGGTATCAAAATGAGGATTAAAAGTATGGATTGTGAAGCTGGAGATGGGCACGTCCCACAATAATTGCAGCTTGCCGCGAAAATTTGCGGCTTCCTGGCGAATGGAATCGCCGTAAATTTACTCTCCCTGATTCCCTGTCTGTATGTCAGGTGCCTACGTGTACTTAACTGCGAGGCATTCGTCTTTAACATTTAGAAGTGTCTACCACTCCTCCTGCTGAGAAACATATTGGCTACGCAGCAGGTTTAGAATTTTTAAAAAATACTTCTTTTTAATTCCCACATCGGGGATTAAACGCTTTACCGTGAAATGAAACTGAAATTCCAATTTGATTGCTCAAAATCTCAAAAGGGTACTATCAGATTTCCATAACCGAGTTCTAAAGAGAGAGAATATTCATGATTCATGATCAATCTTCCCTTTGAGGATTTATGAGATTCGTTTTGAATAAAAGGAATTATTTCAAACTTGAAGAATTGAGTCTCCAAATTAGATGTCATTCAAAATTGGAAGATTTTTAATATTTAAGGGCATGTGATACTTTACAATAAGAGCGAATTCATTAAACCAATTATACATTCATAATAATAAATATTTTCACCTAATAAAAGTCAATAAACCTTCATCTACTGTAGACGAAGGTTTATTGACTCTTATTAGGTAAAAATATTTATTATTTTAAATGTATAATTGGTTTAACAAATTTACTCTTATGGTAAAGTATCACATGCCCTTAAAAGAATAATACGTCATATTATTGTTGTATTATTGATTTAATAATAAAATTAATAAAATTAATGACTTATTATTAGTAAGACTGATAATTATATCGTAAAATGTGCTGCAATTGCAAATTGCAAGGTAATTCGGTAGCTGGAATGCAGCCTTGGGACAATAAAATTGCACTTAGTGAAAATCGCATTCCTGTGGGAAGCGCCAGGTAATAAAAGTGAGATTCGCTTGGGTGCAATGAACATTGGGAATCAAAGATTCAGCGATACGTGAGAACAGTTTGCGATCGCCTTACAGATAAGACAAAAGTGCTTGTGGTCGCAATGAGAGTAAACCCCGTATCGTCTATCCCACTTCTCCTATTTTCAAGAAAATTCTTTTTCTCGTTTTTTAGATGAATGCGGACTGAAACAATAAAACCCCTTAAGGAAATTCAACTATTTTGTTAAAAATTCATCTTTTTTTGTTGAAAATTAGTTCTATTTGATGAAAATCCATCTTTTGTTGGAAAACTTAAATATTTAATTGAAAATCCATCTTTTTTCTCGAAAATTCAACTTATTTTTGAAAAGCGTTTCGAATTGAATTCAATATATTTTCTTTGTTAATAATGGGTAAAATTCTGAAATATGTATATGACTGGTAAAGTGGGCGTTATTATGTAAAACCTTATCTGATACAAAATTTGTAACCAACTCTTCTTGTACATAAATTTGATAATTCAAACTGTCCCATATACTTTTCTTTCTGAGGAAACTTTTTCGAAACTTGGTGAAAAATGATTTTATAATGCGATTAACTATAATCAGTTGATACTTGTTCTGTGACCTCCTATCGAAGTGTGTGGTCAGATCGAAAAACCGTTGGTCAAGAATGGAGAAAGTCGCAACATACTTTTCGGCGAGTTGTGCCACTTTATTTGAACCAGTAGATACGTGGGTGGAACTTGGCTTCAAAGGATTGAATTTCTGCCTTTTACTTAGTTGCATACCAAGGAAAAATGCGTCTCTTCACGAGCAACGATTAACCACTTTCAAATTCCATTAAATTCAATTTATATAATCATTTCATAAAATGTTTACGTGCATTTTCAGTTTGACAAAATATCCAGATTAGTCATAATAACAATAAGTGTCGTACCTTATCAAGTCGGAATTAGTTCATAGAATTTTCATAATATTATTCAAAAGTAATTTATAATTTTAGTACTTGAAATTCCTTATTAAAAAATTTATTAATCTCGTAATATAAAACATTATCCAGCATAATAAAGTTCTATATAGACAAAATAACAGAATATAAAGCTATAAGAAGTAGAGAGTTGAGCGAATGCAACTTTTTCAAAAACTCTAAAAGCAATTACAGATAAATAAATATCTGATAAGAAACCATTTTTATTTAAGATAATTATTTTTGTTCTCGCATAAAATTGTAATTAAATAGTATAGCAGCTCGAAGTAAAGTAATTCCGTTTTTTACTTACATATTTATATCACCTAAATGGTCAATTTACATTCTTGAAACTTCACAGCACAAAATTCTCTCACAACAAAAAGGAAAAATAGAGTGATTTTTTACTAAATACTTAAAGTGAATTTTCCTACGGGAAATTTTCTTGAAAACAGGGAAAAAAACATACTAAGTATTTCTTCACTCTATATAAAAATTTCTAGTTCAAAAGAGAAAAGTGCGATATAGTAAAACAATATCTAATTATAATATTTGTTGATTAAAATGAGGAAATAAAATTTCGCGGTCACAACTTAGGTCCAACGTCCTTAAAATCAATCAATTGCTGAAATTTTTTTATAGTGTTTCTTTACGATCGCGTTTTTTGGTACGTCTTAAATTGAGTAGATTTGTACCTTTGGTATATGAGTCAATGCTCTCAATAGAATTTCGTAAATCGAACTGGCGGATCTGATCGAGTCGACCTTGTCACTCTGACGTTTAATAAGAGTCACTGTTCTCCAGTGACGTCACGCAGATGAGCACGTGGCGTTATATTGCATTCTGTCGTCCGATACACACACTTTCTCCAACTACCGAGCAAACGGTATAATTATTGCGCAAAGGCTCGATATAGTCTCATGTAATGCAACGAGGACGTTGCCGGTACTTTTTTAAATCACCATTGTTTTCCCAAGCACTACCTTCTTATATTCTGACATTTTATCTTTGCGAAATTTCATCACCATTCACCTTAATTTCAAATCCGCGAGGAAATTACGCTCTCCTTGATATACTAAACGATGTTTTGTTCAACACAATTTAGCACTCAACTTTTCAATTTCTTTGTTATTCTACTTCCATCCAACCGAAGGTCTTAACGCAAAAGAAAATTTACTAACATTAGAGAAGCTTTAAATAGAAGTGCACGTCCTTAAACGTATAGGAACCAAATTTTGTAGGGCGTCATCATAAATTTTTATAATCCTTTTTACAAATACTTGAAATATGTTGAACACGTTTAAAATATATTAAAATCCCTTAATCCCTTGAAATTATTTGAAATCACTTTAAATATTTTGAAATCTCTTCAAATTCCTTGCAATTTCCTAAATGGTAAAAAAGCTTAGCCTAATTTTTCTAGCAAGGCTAGGGAAATGTTTAAATTCTCTCAGAATTTAAACGAAAATTTAAAGAAAATATTACCTTTTGAATAAACTTGTTTTTCAACTTATAAAATTTACTTGCTATCTAAGCACTTTCAAGAAAAAATTTCGTCATCTTGAAGAACGACTAGAAAAAATTAATTTTTTAATTCAATGTAAAAAACACCTAGATAATGATAATGATAATGATTTTAGGAAAATATTAGCAGCGTTATATTACATTTTCTACACTTCAAGTAAAACCCACGAGAGCTTTTGCGTAATTATCGTCGTATATTTCGCGACTCCGGTTTAGCTTGTTAAATGCATTTTTCTAGAAAATCAGCTGTATGTATTAATTTAAGGAAACAAGAATAACTGCTTTTTTGAATTTCTAGTCACACTGCGTTAAATATGAAGAACTATATAATTGCCTAGACAAGAATAAAATTTCAGTAAACTCAAAGGGTAATAAAAATGGGTCATTGCAATTCATCGAGGTTCGAGCAATAAATAATAAACAAATTCGCTTAGTTCAGCTTTCACAGAAAAAATTATTGCACAATTATTTTGCGGTTAGATCACTTTCGTGTGACAAAGAAAGTTTAAAACTTTAGTTTGTGAATAAAATTTTCCTTGGCATTGAGCATTAATTGAATTGTTTTTTTTATCAATTTGATGTAATATTATTGATCCATATAAACATAATCTTTATTCTTCTCTAATGCTTAACAGACGTCAAATTGATTTTGTTTCCGAGGAAACTGTCTAGTACAATAAATACTAGTTACAATAGATTTATATATAGATGAAATGTAAAATAACAATTCCTATGTAACAGATTAACAATAATTGTGAGAATAAAGAAAATCAAGTTGAGAGTATAACCTTGGCCTAGATTTAATAAAATACTGTTTATGCTTAGAATGCGAGATCATTTTGAATTCAATCACATGTTCCATCACACAATGTGGTGAAGACTCATGATTGATATGGTTAACGCGTGGTCAACTGTATGTAGGTAAGTAATAAATTATTATTAATTATTTGAATATGAATTCTTCATTAAAAGCGAAGCGCATTTGATTATATAGTAATAAAACTTAATTCTCACGCGAAGAACATTATCTAACGATTCTTTACATTCAATTTATCAATTTTATCATCTATCTTATTTTTTGATAAGGGACATTTATAAATTTTTGAAACTCCTTAAAATTTCGCGACAAAAAATGAAAAATTTAATATTAATGTCTCGAAATCTTTAAGCATACAGTAGAGCCCGTTGACACACTCAAAAATTATTGGAATTCTTCTTAAACTTAATGAAATCCCGTATAAAATCAATACATCAATGAATGCTTAACCGTCATACTTTCCATCTTTATCCAAATCAAATGAAAAAAGTTTAAGAAAGTAGATTGTGGCAAATTTTTTTTAGAGAGAATTTATTAAGTATTTTAAAAATATTTTATTCTTTATATTGATCAGGCTTTCATCGAGGCTTTCATGCAGTCAAGACAAACTACTTCCGCACTCTAAGAAACCGAAAGGAAAACTTGCCCAAAGTTCCCGTTAGTCTACACTGATTGTGAGAACATTCCATTCGACTATTATTTTAGCATGACTGACGTTTGGCATCACGTCTTGTTGCTTGTTTGTAACACGAAAGTCAGTCCTACTAAAAAAAAACTGCAAAGAAAACGAGGGAAATTTGCCATGGGAAACATTTTTTCTGATGCAAGAAAATTGAGTGATTAAGTCTTTTGAGAATAACACACTATAGTTGTTCTAAGATACACTTAACAGTTAACAAAAATAAAAATTAGTATCATAATAAAATACCGGAATAAAATACGGTATTAAATGAAAATGTAAAGAAGTGTGTGCAATGATTTGAAAACATCTCTAACAAAATATAATAAAGATCTTATTCGAGTGAATAATTTTATTGAAACAGTTTAAAAAGAAATATTTTTTCAATGTAAATATAGTTGACATTCTTGTTACATGAGGTGACATGTAAAATTAGAATGCATGTCCAATTTCCATAAACTTGAATCACAAGTTATTAAATGGTTCTTATTTCCTCAGATATGATCCAACTTACTTACTTTTTACATGATCATTTACAATTCTTTAGATACATTTATTATATTTGTCATCATAACAAATTATACTAACATTCATTGATTTTTTAATCGAAAAAGTAAATTTTCAACGGAATACTTTACTTTTAATAAAAAAGTGGATTTTCATTTTTAAAAAACTGACATTCTGTCAAAAAAGATGAATTTTTAACAAAACAGTTGAATTTTCTTTGAAGCAAGAGATAAAAGAGGAATTCTTAAAAAAGAATTATTAATTTTGAACTTCTCTCTTTTTTCTCCACTCTTTCTTTTATTTTCCCTTCAGGGCGGCCAATAAACTGGAAAACCGACAATTTATGTTAATTCTTATTAGAAAAATCTACCTAATCAATTTAAATGCCACTTGATATTATATGGTATTATGCAATTTTAAACTATGCACTTCAATTAAAAATCATTTGAACATTTTTCGAAAATCGAAAAAGGTTAATTATAATGGCCACCTTGTTTTGTTTCCTCTGCTCCTCCACCCAACTCTGCCCATACAAATATACAATTAAAACATAAGAAACAATGAAGAAACAAAGAAATAATACCGTTTCTGCAATATTATATCCAATCTTCAGAATTTCTCTGCATTTTCTATCTTAATCCCTCCTTCCGAAATTCGTATAAAATCAGCTAATGTCAAATCCCTTCTTAGGTACAGTAAACACCAAAAAGAGCGCACACACTAAACTTGAAAAATTTTCAACAATAACTTCACTTTTTCCCAACTGCAATCATCCTTTCTCATCAAAACACAAAGTTATCACAAAAGGATCATAATAAAGTTTAAATTTGTGAAAAATCTCTTAAATTTATGAGATTTTCAACTCGGTAGACTCGATTGAAAAATAAAAAGAGGATAGGGAGCTTGGAACACGATCGTTACGGTGTTCAAAAGCAGACTGGTCAGTCTGGAGACGGTTAGCCGGTACCATGAGAATCGAGGTAGGGGACATCAAGGCACAAGCAAAGGCAAAGTCATAGCAAGAGAAGGGAAAAGAAAGAAAGGCTGAGGTTGCTTGCAAGAAGAGGAGGTTCGTGAAAAGGAGGAAGAAGGAGAAAAAGATGCAAGAAGAGTTCAAAAGATGAAGAGAGAGCTAGAAAAGGAGGGAAGAGGTGTATTTTCTCTGACGATGTGTGAGTAGGTAGGTAACATCCATGTGATGTGTAATGTAACGTGGGCAAGGTACGTCCACTCAGATAGTCTGACCGTGAATCCTATATCGTTCTTCGTGTTCCTCCCACGTTCAGACTTCAGACTTCAGAGAGTTCAAAACGACCCGAAGAAGCGGCTGACAACCGTGTCACTTCCGGAAGCTACTTTTCCTAGGCTTAATTATCTTCGGTGACCAAACAAGGTGGGATTTAGATCAAATCGTTTCAGTAATAATAGGATCCTTCAGTTTGGTGACTGAAGAGAATTCCACCTGTTTCTTTCAAAGTGGACCGGACTTTGATTCAAGTTAAACTTCTTTGGGGTCATTTTGAAAGAAAAATTTGCATAATTTTGACTACAAAGGGGTTATATAATAACTCATTGAATTGTGGTTGAATTTTCAATTTTCAATTACTCATTTCTATAACTGAGAATCAGAGGGATTATCATCGAAGACCTAACAGTTATTTTATGGAAATCCAAGTCAACTTTTTTAAATACCTTCAAATACTTTGAAATCCCTTGAAATCATTTGGTTACCAAAATAGGTGGGATTTACATCAAATCGTATCAGTAATAACAAAATCCTTCAGTTTGGCAACTAAAGAGACATCCACCTGTTTCTTCAAAGTTTCTTCTTCTTAATTTTATAATTTAGTCTCGGATGAGAGATTATCATAAAAGAACTAAAATTTACTTTAAAACTCAACACATCTTGATAAATTGAGATTTAAATGACAGAAAAATTGATTTTTTATATTCTGATACCTTCGGATTTTCTAGAATGTCCAATATCTATAAATCGAATGCCATCGCTATGTATTAACAGTAAATGCAATATAGAATAGTGTAGATGATAGGTAGAAAGTTATGTGAAGCCACAGGAAGCCATTTTAAGTCACATATAGTCATATAAAACCCCATAAAGTCACATTACGTGTATTTCATGAAGTTAATCGAATGTAATAAATTATTGCATCTGTAGAGTTACATGAAGTTTCCTAAAGTAATGTCTAAAGTCAAATGATACAAAAAATTAATTTTTTATATTATGAATAACAATAATAAAGTAGGCTTCGCAATTTTTCAAACTTTTCTGAAATGTAATCAAATTCATTCCAATCCCTTCAAAACTTAAAAAAATTCTTTACAATATTCTAAAATGCCGCAAAATTCATATATTAAATTATTTGAAATCCTTTAAAATATCGGAAAGTCCTTTAAAGTCTTGTAAAATGTTTTTTTTCTCAGTCTCTCCACTATACTTTCTTCAACATTATTTCTATGCATAAAAAATGCTTTGTACCCTGAAAGTACTTTGAAAGAAGGTGGTAAAAAAAATGAACGGAATGCATCCTAAGTAAGCAGTGGCAGCGGGATATGAAATTCCTACACCTCTTCGTAAAATAAATATGCAAACGTCTGCACCGGTATATGTCAAAGTCACAAAGAAATAAAAAACCTGACTTAATTTTAGAACATTCTTTCTACTTTTTATGTTCTTTTTGTCATAAAATATTTTTTTTATCGCCAATTCTTTATCAATTTTAAGTAGCGTGTGGTGGCCTCAAAGAACGTCAAAAATAAATGATAACACATTAGAAATATAAAGCTTTTTAAATTTTTTCCCCTTATTTCATTTGAAAATCCTTCCTTTTATGGACATATTGCTTCCATCTTTCTGCACAAGTTTCTGTACCGTTAACGTGTGAGTGTCGACAAGTTTTTATGGTTTTCTTTCCTTTTGTATTCCATTATCAAGCTCTCGATACGGAACTGTCGATATCGATGGAATGCTATCTCTCTGACTTGATCTTGTTCTTGATCTTGTCTGAAAACCACTCATGAAGTCAGGTCGAGAATGGCGATTGTCCTAGAGAACGAGATTCTATGTGTGCTCGTTGGCGCCGTTGTTGCAGTTGTGCAACGACCTCAACGACTCCAATTGCGTGATTCACGCTTTTTACGCTTTTCAATTTTTTTATTTCATTCCTCATATTTTTTCCCCCTTACATTTTCTAGGGCGCACGGAACCTTCATCGTTATGCCTGGTACTCTATATAGAAAGTCACTGTCATCGATTGAGCCTCTGATCCCAACTAGATTTGAGATTTTATCTCGAATATGTCACCGTTTTCAATGCTTTTACTTGAATTCCCTTAAATTCTCTTGAATTTTATTGAATTCTCCAGAAACTTACTTAAATTCTTTCAAATGATTAAATTCCTCAACTCTGGCGCACATCAAAATTGCTAGTGGTTAATTACTCGGTTAATGGCAACTTAATTATTATTTTGTGGAAATTCAGTGTAATAATTGATTAAATTAAATATTGATTCTTACCGCTTGGGTGTATTCAAGCCAAAGTTTGGAATCGATCTTCTTCCGGCACGACATCCTGATATTTTTATCCTTATCCTGATCCTCATCAATAAGGAGATCACTTCCTATCGTTTAAATTCACGAGTAGTCATTATCACTTTTTCACTTTTTCTTTTCTTTTTTAAGATTTTAAATCGAGCATTTTGTACCATGGACGTGGATGATGATCGATGGATCCTCCCCTTATTCTTATATAGCCCTTTTTATTTTCACTCTTCTCTTTCTGCATCCACACTTTAGTTGTAGTAGTATTATACGGTGTAAGAAAAGACCTCCACCTTCCTGCCTTTTTACCCTTTCGCTCTCTCTGCTCCTTTTGTCGGGTTCCTTTATTTCAACCTTGACTTTTACCAGTCCATTCTTCTTAAGCCGTTCCCTGTACCTTCGTCCGATTTCAATTCGACTCCGCCTGCCCCTTTAATTTATTCTCTGCAGAGCATATATATAATAAGCATGTGTATCTAAATCAATATCTGTCTATACTTAAATCAAAACTACTCGGTTCAATTACTGATTTCCAGACTAGAATTTGGTAGACTAGATGAATTTGGTAGAATTCTAGAAGACTAGAATTTGGTACTCAAATAGGGAGGAAAAGCTGAGAGAAAATTCTGGGAATGGATATAATTCATCGGGAAAAGAGTAATTGAACACAACTAGAGTAATCATTAAACTAAAAAAGGCAGAGAGCTTTTTTCTGATATTTTTGTCATCCAATTATAATTTCTCAGTAGATGAGCACGCTTTCTGCACTGTATAAGGTTGACCGGAAGAATTAAGCGTCAGTGTGTGCAATTGCACGCGCGATACACACGTTCACTCTAAGTTCCTCCGTTGGTTTAATTAGGTGGAAATAATTAGAGATTCCAGCGAAAGTGCGCGGAAGAAGACGTCCTTCTTTCTTCATACGAGTCACGTGCAAACGGCGTCAAATTACTCTTCACTGAAACCACTTCCATTTTTCAAGCTTACATATTTCATTACTTCTTGTATTGCATTCAATACCATTGTCCATGCCACTAATTATTAATTAAAAAAACTGCTCCGATAACTTTGTATCATTAGATTTAATATATGGAGTCACACGTATTTCTAAATATTCCTTTTATGAAAATGTTTATGCATTGTTTTTAAATGAAGAGAAATAAAAATAATGCAAATTCAAATCAAAACATTTTTCCAGACACTTGGAAATATTTAAATTTACATATTTCCACATCCTTTCAGCTGAATTAACAATTCGTCATTTTAAAAAGCAGGAATGCAGAAAATATAGTCTTTAAGTGGAATATTTCTTCAGCACGACATGTACGTTATATTTTCGCAGGTTATCTCGCGCACGGTGATTTCTGGCTGATAAATAAGACATAGATATAGTTGTCGACTACGTCAGCTGACTGAAATTAAATTATAAGGTATTTCACCCGCATCTACATATTATCTAAACCATTAACATGCGGGTCTTGCAAACGCTAACTTGCCGCTGTCCATTTAAATATATTAATGCGAGTTCGTACATATGTTATGTGTGTTTCCTGTGCCGATTCGTCTGTGGCTAACGGTAGCGTTCCAAACATGTAATTTCGTGAAACCGCAAGAGAAGAAGGAATTAGGATTCTCCTTTTCATCCTAGGCTTATATTATATCCTTATTATTCTTTTCTCACTTTTTGTTATTTGTACACGTAATTTGCATCCTTCGTTTTCCCTGTTATCAAGAGCACAAAGTACCACTTCTGAGAAATGGTAAAAGAAATATTCAATTTCTTTGTACGTTTCCACTTTTATTTGGTACTTTTCTTTTTATTTATTCCCTAAAATGCAATTATTTTTAAAATTACCGATTTATTATTATTATATTGGATAATTCGAAACGCACTTTAGACGTAGTTTAGACAGCACAAAATATTTTCTAGCAGCATAATTTTTTTATTGCCAAAAACATTAAGTGATGTAATTTTTTATGCAGTCCGACATTTTCTCACTCTTTTGTATTATTAATAAAATAAACAATCTTCGAACACATGCTCACTTTTTTTTATTTTTGAAGGTGAAAGACGTTAGCGAGGCTGCCGCGGGGAAATCCGGCGGCAAACTGAACTTTCGACAGAAGAAAACGAACATTCGTTGTGGTTCGGTTAGAATCCGTATCTACCATGCGAACGAGTTAGGTACATATACAACTTCCGGTTTCGTGCGAAACGTCGGATCCTATAAGTGATTACGTCACTTTTTATCATTGTCGATAGCACCTTTTGATTTGCTTTACCTTTCAATGCTGCTCTGAATAAACTAAGGATATCATGATAATAATATATGCGATGTGTCGGTATGATAACACTGAAAAAAAATTCGAATATTTGTAATACAAAAATCCAATAAATTAGGAATAAAACCTCTGGATCCTTTGTACGTTAGGCAAATATTTTGATAACATCTATCAATTTTGTAAACATTGCAACTAGTATTAGAAAAATATTATATTCAGGTTATAAAATGATTACAGTAACACTAGTTCACATATATTGAGTATATAAAGAGACTAAAGAGATATTAGAAGTAAAGCCAGTTTCAATAAGAGCGTGATAGTTTTGCTTTAGAAAGTTAAAAAAATTAAAAAACAATTTGTTTATAACACAGGCACGCGAAAAGAGCATTCTTCTGGGTTCTAGGTTTATGGATTTTCAGTCGTTAGACCTTTAAAAGCGTTTCAATTTACGCAACCGTTGGCCACCATGGCTTGTCAGCAGATGCGATACGCAAGAACTTTGTGCAAATAAGTGCGGGAGTATATATATAATCTGCATACGTACAGTGTTTGACATTAAATTAAGAAAGTTTACAACTTTCTTGTTATACATATTAAAATTAAAATTGATTTCATCACTTTGTGCACTTTTTTTAGTAACTCAGGAAAGTAAAGTAAAAGTGCTATACATATCGACAATTACAGACTTTAGATTATAGAGATTAGAATATTAGAATGTTTTGAAATCTGAATAATTCATTTTTCTTTAGCAATAATATATATTAACGCGAGCATAAAAAAGAAAACTTGAAATTAAAGCCCACGTGTGAAAAATTATGCTTACATAAAGTAATTATTACGCAAAAGAATTATAGAATATGAGATTATTCGTTGGAGACCATTATAATTAGAAATTGTGAATTAAAATTGCATAATTCTGACTTATTTAACTGACTCACAACAGATACATTAATGTGGTCGACTGTACATACGCGAGCTGCAAGCAACCGTGAAACAAAGGGGAACTTTATGCGGGTTTTCTCGTTGCATTATGCTTAGACAACTATGTATAACAGGGAACCTCGTTTTTTAACTGCTCTTTAATGAGCAGTCTAATATTGTCGTGTTTTTAAGAATAGTCGAGCAGGAGGTGCATTTTTTCATGCATCTGAATCTCTCACTTTCACTTAGAAAGCTGCACTTCTGAATAAATAAAAACAAGTTTGTTTGGAAACAAGTTTAAGTTTTCAAATCCAGATGTCAAATGTTACGTAATATCTGGATTACCTATATTGATATTATGAGCAAAATAGATCAGTAAACTAATGGGTGGTTTAGTTTAAAAATTATGGTTTTGCAACTTTAATATATTTAGAATTATTTACTTAAAAGTTATGTTAAGCTTCGATTCAAATTAATTGCAGGATCTGGAGAAAGGCATCATTGAGAACCTCTGATTAACTTTTTAAACCTTCACTGGTTTATAAAACAATACCGAGCCGTGACGTGGTTGACATATGGCTAAGAATCGCGAAAAAAAATGAGGGAGAAATCGATAGTTTATAGATAACGGTCTGCTTGGCAAAGACATGCCTTGCAATCTCCCTGCGACAATTAAATTCCTCAACATCGAAACTCAAGCAGGGAAAGTTTTTGACCGACGATTTCCATAGAAGAAAGTAAAAAGTCGGGATTTGATTTCTCATTTACTGTTTATGCACATATGCACGAATGCAAGAAGAGACTTGGTGCAGTTATTAAAAGTTTTTAGAGAAAGGACAAACATTTTGAAAAAAAAAATGAAAAGGGAGAATTGTATATAAGAAAGTGTTTTCCATTTCGGGCAGTTGTTGTTAATCGTCATTTTTCTCACGTAAGAAGACACATAATTAAATTTTCAAACGGTTCCGTCATCCAGTCACGACAAAGCATTCCTCTGGACTATTCAACGTTAACCAGTGGCAGAAAACCTTTGTCTCTAAAAGACAAAAGCATTGTAATGCGAGTTCCATTTGTTTCTTTATCTCCTAAAACAGGCGCCAGTGTATTCGTTTGGTGTATCAAAGGAATTGAAATTACATAAATTTGGGCAGGAATTCATCAGAGACAATGAAGAAGACCGAATCAACCTTTCGCTTATAAATAGATTAAAAGTGGAAATTTTAGAATAAGAAACTAAAAGTGTATAATTATGTTGATTCTTACCGAATTTTCTGAGTAGAGTGGATTGATGGATGGATTGCTCACCTAAAACAGAAAAATAATGTATTAAAATATCTGCTCCAAATTATGAGATACAATATTACTAACAGAATAAAATTATTAATATGCATGCGATTCTGAGTAAATAAAACAAAAGAAAATTGGACAGTTTTATCAATAAAAAATAATAATAAAACTTCAACAAAGTCGGTAACTTTCTGCTCCAGAAAGTCATCCAGTCTTTTTTGTGTCTTCTCTTTGTAAAATCAATGATATTAAGTTAGGCATCAGCCTTTCTTTTGATTTAAAAGTGTGATTATTATTACATCGTCGTTGGTCACGCTTTCGCGTTGTCGATCTCGTGTCATCAGTAAAAAGGATCCAATCGCAAATTTAAAAAAAAGCGCGAAAACGTGAATCGAACCTCAGAGTCAATCATGCGTTAAAGACGAAGAGTGGAAGACTGTAAAAAAAGGGTGATGTTCGTGTAAAATTTTCACATCGCACGCTCGAGTAGTCGTTCCTATAATTTGCAAGGACGCGACGCTCGATGGAGTGCTAAAATAACCCCGTGATTACCCTGTCTTGTTGCAAATATGCCGCTCAGCGTGATTTCACATGAAGATGATCTGGGTTAAACGATTCAGAAGCCCCGGCTTTTTTATTTATTGCAAGCTCGTCTCTTTTCAACTGTGAAGCAAGCCTGTTAACAACGCGAATAAAAGATTTAAAATATGAGTTATAGACATCAAATATCTACTGAGAAATCAATGAGATATGCATGAGATTTCAGTCAGTAGTCACTGCTTCAAATTAATAGAGAGTATTTTAATATATGCAATATAAAACGACTATTACTAACTGTTATTAGTTAATTAAGCACATCCTGCCAAAGATTTGTGTGACTGTGTGAAAAAACTCAACGGAAATGTCTTACTCACACACATTTAGAAATAATGCGAACAGTAAGTCATTCACGCAGGAGCTGTAAATCCTGCGGCCCAGTTTTCGCTTTGAAAAGGAGACGCTTTAATCCAATATGGGGCGAAAGTTGGAGGAATAATTTGGCACGAAAAATTGTCTATCGCGATCACAAGTCGCAATATGTATATGAATAATGTATATTAATTTAATTCCTTTATATAGCAGAAGATTTCTTGCTTCAAATTAGAAAATACTTTTGTGTAAAATCACACTCGTTTCGAAGCTATTATTTTCACAGAGATTAGAATATATTTCAGCCTTTACATACTTTATATAACTGTCGTATTGTGTCTGGCAACCAGGAAGAGACTCGTAACTTTGAGAGCAATGTGGACACAATAATGTGTGTTGGTGGATACTGGATAGCAAGTAGAGTACAAGCACATTTTAACTTTCAGGAGACGAAGGTAAAGTAAAGTGAAAGACGATTTAGAAGAATATACAAGGGGGAAGAATTAAAGGATAAACAAGAAGAACAAGAAGAAGGCTGGTAGGTAGGTTGGTCTTGAGACCTTTAAGACCTTAAGGCTCAAGGCACTACTCATATAAGGAGCACGAGCCGCTATAAGCCATATCGTCATGAGACACATCCTATCACACATCCTCACTGAGAAAAATGGATGCTTTAACTACTTTGAACATACGGTTACATATTCCCAAAATATGTAAACTAGCTGAAAAAATTCAAAATAGATGAAAAAAGATAAATAGATGACGACTTGCGATGATTTCCAAGGTGTTAAATTTAAATTTGTACCTTTTGTTAATCCAGCATTCTTCAAGAAATTAAAATAATTAAAAACCGTTTAAAATCCATGGAATAACTTCTGTAATGTAGTACAATTGTGGACTCGATTACCCGGTTAAATTCTCTTTTAAAAATAATAACTAACGAAACAATTTTACACACAGTTTCTGAGCACGCTCGAATGGTTTCACGTGTTGTGCTCCGGTGTTACAAAATGTTGAGCCGTTATCAGAACGTATCATTACACAATTACACTCAACACGGATGTGTGTTCTGAATGTTTGTAATAGTTATATATAAGCAAATATAAACATAACGTGTGATAATCTCTAGGCTAGTTGAAACGAAAAGATGCCGTTCCATCTCATTGAACTATATGTATGCCTATATTCCACAATCTATATACAATATATACATATATGCTATCTATTGCAATCTCCATTTGAGCAAATCTAAACCGCTTCTTCCGTGATTTTGATCGAATGAGAATTACAACTGAGATCTTGAATTACGACCAGAGAACGTAATTTCTTAATTTATGAAGGAGAGTATTGCGTACTGTAAATAGGTGTATAATTCAGATAAACTTTAACTACCATTTACAAATTTTAATTCACCTAATTTATGCTGAGGAGATGTTTATGGTTACATGTACATCTTTATTATTTTATCTGCTGAATTGAAAAAGAAATACTACGCAAAATTCTTGTAGATCTTTTTCACTGTATAATGTATAACGCGTTACTTTCAATTGCTTTTTGTTTGAATTGGGATCTTCTTCGCTGATTGGGATATGATTGAAGGAGTTTAAAATGGAAAATTAGGGATTAGTCCAGATATAAGTTAGCGCTCGTTTTTGATGGGGTTACGTCGTTAAAGCATTCTGTTCTCCGGATACACACGTGACATTACGTCTGCGCGACTTGTCGCACCGACGACAAGCGTTGTGGCGCAAGGCGCAATACACGCGCAGCTTAATGAAGACCTGGTGGTGTCTTGCTGTCCCAACGACCAAATATATGTAATATCATTCATGCGCGGATATCTCGCGGTCCAAACGACCAGCGAGGTGCAAAACTCAAAGGGATGGCCTCCGCGCCGACCACTCACGCGAATTTCCTGGTACCGCTTTTAAAAGTTTCATATCGATGCGGATTTAATAGTTCCCTGGATTCGAAACGAGCTATTCACGAGAAGAAAGAACAAAGATATTGTATTGTTATAACGTAAACGGAATTAATATATGTATAGGCAATAGCAATAACCAACCCAAGGGACCTAAACATTTTCAGTCTGAAATAATCCTTAGAACACTAACAATAACGTTTGACTCTTAATTTAGAAGTTCCTTATATTCCGAGGAAATTAAAGTTACTCATCTTTTGTCTTCTTTAAAGATTCTAGTATATATTATCTACACTTTTCTCTAGAGAAGAGAGGAGAAGAGAAGCAGATATAAAAATTGAAGAACATCCGTTATCAATATCGCCTTCTACAACAACCTAAGCGATCCTTTTTCCACTTCATCCTCATCCTCAGTCACGAGAGCAAATATGATCAGTTCGAGACTTTGAATACGAAGATTCCCAGCAGGATAACGCAACGTAACGGTACCCTAATGATTAGCACACTAACCAACATCTACAAGAAGAAGATGAATATTCCCGCGAGTAGCTTGGTCACTCACGAGACTCATCTTCTTCGATGAGCTACCTGCGCAGGGCTTCATCCTCGATTTCGTCGAAATTCTATCCTTTAATATTCACGGTTCAAGAATCAAGTAGGGGATTATGTTGATGTTCACTTTTCAGTGAACACCTGAACACTTAGGCTATGGCTATGAAATTTAAGCACAATATATCTATATCTAGAGGGCTACCAGCAGTGCCATTGAATTCCAATCCCATTAGGTAGCTGATCGTAACAGCCTAACAGGCACTGGGTCATATATCCACATATGTAGTTCAGAAATTCGACCACAATTCGACAATAGATCCGTTATTTGACTCTTTTGCTTCTGGCGGAACTACTTTTGCACAATAGTTGAAATAGGTCAAGGCGATTTTAAACGGTAGCGAAAACCGCTATCAGATTTCGATGGATTAATTGTCTGTTGTTTTGGTCTGATCTTAATTTCACGAGTGTTACAAAAGTAGGTTTCTGCCGTGATGTAATGTAAAATGTGTCCTCATTTCATCGAGTTGGGGTTTCTTAGAAAGTTTTCATCACTTTTGAAATAGGTTTTTCTAAATCTATTTACAAAATATGAGTGCAAAGGAGAAATTTACAAAATACGTGATATACTCTTGGGGGTCAAAGCTCCTTATCACGCGTTGTAGTTTTCCTGTACAACAAGGAAGTTGACTGCTTATTCAGTGGTTTTTCACTGACTTAAAGAGAGTATAAATGTCTCCGCAGAAACAAAATACAAATTCATCTACATCTTCAACGCAATCACTCTTGATTATATAGTATACGGTTACTTCACGGTTCCGATTCTCGGTCATTGTACGCGCACGTTGGCGCACGTTTAGTTTTGCTATCATGTGAAAGACGTCCAGACAAAGAGCATCAGAAAAGCGTCAGTACGCGTGCCCACGACACGCGATTTGCGCAAACGTCTTGATCACCGTTGTACCAGGCAAGCAGGACGTAAATAGTGTTAACACACCGCAATGTTTTATCGCCTCGTCGGGATTTCTATAACACGTAGATTTACATGTGTATATAGTTGTATATACGTGTTTAAACTAAAGAGCTATGGGTGCGTTTACGCGTATTGCCGACCAGCTATAATGTGCGAAAACCATTGCAAGAGAAAATCTTACTTGGATCTATAAACTCACGAGTCATTCGCGATTACTCCATCAAAAAAGACAAAAAAAGGAGAAATAGTTGCTTTACATTTTTTGGAAAAATGTATGTAATCCTTTATCTTTAATGCATATATTACAGGCTTCACAGTCTCCCTTTTTCGTGTTTCACTTCAATATTTAGTTGATAATTCATCTTTTTGATTGAAAAGTAAATTAACCCGTTAAAAATTTACGTTTTAGAGTGAGCGTTTTTTAATCTTACATTTGGAGATACTTTTTAGAGCTGTTGTACAGAACATAATTTTATGAAACTAAAAAAGCAGGTTACACAGCATCAGTATTTTTATGGAACTTCCTTATCAAGTCATAAAAATTTTTTCAGTAAACTACATTAGCAGCTATCATAACATCAATATTTGTACATAACAAGCTTGCCACGCATCTCTGAAACAATTCTATCCGCTCTAGATATGTAATTTACTTGTGATTCATTTTATGCAGTGATGCAAAATAAAAAGAGAAGCGGCTTTGTGACATCGGATATATCCGCTTATTGCCACTGCACGTACATATGACACATCCAATTTAGCGACGTTGACTCTAATCGGCGCCAATCGGGACACTACTCTTTCATTCTAAAATCAATCCCGGATGCATCGCCATTTCGTGCAAAGAACACTAATAATTCACTCGGACACCTTCAGCAGGAAGGAAATGCTCGACGATGCAAACTATTTGCGATTAATCAAACTATATCTCTTAAATGTAATTTAAGAGATTACTTTCTTATAAGTGTATTACTATATCGAAAATAATTATTTTAAGATTCACAGCAAAAACAATTGCAACTTTTACTTCAAATAGTACCTCATTTTAAATAGATAGGATAAATAGTTATTCAAGCACAATTCCTTTCTCTATTTTTTCATACACCTGTCATTTCTCTCAACCAATTTGTCAATCCAAAGTTTTGACGGTTACTCCCTATTGTACGATTTTTTTCCGTTGGGACATTCGCCTCTTATTTCGTAAACCCGTTCCCAGTAGCCGCTGCTGACCGTGAATTCGCTTTTTTTTAAAAAAAAAACCTCGCTGAAGAATGACACTGCATGAGTATAGTAAAAAAGACAAAAAGAGTTTCCAGAAAATGACAGTAGAACCGTGGGAATTTCAGGCATTTTCAGTAAAATTTGGATAATTTCTCGCGACCTCCATACAATCTCATTTCAAAGTAGTTTTTATGCGAAATATGCTCTGCTTTTTTTAGAGCGAATGGGCAATTAAGAAATCTGAGAAGAGATGGAGACCCCAGACCGAGCCGCAGACTCATTCACATTATGTTAAATTGCTATATTCCAGATCAGATAGTGTATACAATTGGAGTTATATAAAAGTGACTCGAATGCATAGCAACATATTTAAATTTTAAGGTTCAGAATAATGTGTTTTAAGTAATGATTAAAGTTCTGAGATTTGAAACGGGGCTCTTTTGATACGAAAAACTGTATATATAAGTGCTATTAATTTATTATGTTAATTGTCTATTAAATTCTAACAAGTTATAATGAAAAATAATTGCAGTAATTAGATTCGACATGACTTTGAAAGTGAACAAAAGCGACGGGATAAAAAGATGAGAGATAATCCTCTCTCCCCCCTATTACGGAGAAGTCTTGTTAGGATTGTTTTAATAAATGAGAATTGAAAGACGGTCGCGCCTTGGCCGCGATGGCGAAATGCGTCAATTAAGCTAAACAGTTGTCAGTTACTTTAAATTGTTTTTAACTCGACTCGTCAAAGTCGCATAATAATTATGGGGAACTAGTGAAGAATAAACGAAAGTATATAATTCCTTACCACAATTAACAGATAGATATAATTAACTATGTGTGGTATTCACAAAAATAAAATTCTCTATCAAAATTGGATCGAAAAATTCAATGAAATGAAATGAGTCGATATAAAGCAGCAATTAGGGATAATGCACAAAAGTTGTAGTGATTTTATGGCCATTTTAATGGAGATATTGAATCATTTCTTGCGACTCCTTACGTAAGAGGAAGAAAGCCATCAAAGATGATTGGAAGTGCTTTCAATCAGCATCGCAGAAAATCAATGAAGAGCTTATCCGGACACGTGACGAATTTTTTAATGCTTTATAGAATATACAAATTTACATAGCTGGTCACTGGTCTGCGTTTCCAGTGAACGACCAGAAGCAATGGTAGCATTTACTATTATTTCCTGCTAATTATTGTTGAACTCACATTTCAGGTTCAGGTGCAAGGTTCTACACTGAGAAAAAAATACTCGGAAATCAATAAATATACTTTTGAATCAATAAATCTCTTCCAAAAGCAGATACTTTATTGATTTAAATGTATATACTTTAAAATGTATAATATCACTATTGTATGGAAATGGTTAATTCTTGTTTCATTAAAAATTCATTTGAATCAATAAAATATCTGCTTTTGGAAGAGATTTATTGATTCAAAAGTATATTTATTG
>CAJFCO010000121.1:1807064-1890261 GCA_904066015.1 Synergus gifuensis
TTGGGGCGATTATGGAAAAATCGTTAAATTTACTTTCTCTCATTCATTTATTATTTTCTACTCGGATAGAATCTCCTGGCTAAGAAGAAGAATCTAAACAGAAGCGTTGACCTGTGACCCCTGTGGGCATTGGGTTTCAATCTCGTCAATCTACCTCCTGCCGAATGGAGAAGATCAGAGATAAAAGGAACCACCTCAGGACGAGCTTTGTTCATGTGGCTGAGCATGTGGCTCGTTCAGGTCTCGTGCTTAATGTACAAAAGAAAACGCATAAAGTCAGACACTTGTATTGTAGTTACCTATGTACCACACAATGTTCAGACACACGAAATACGAATGATATTATGTATAGTCACAGTGGATACTCATCGTCCCTTTTTCCATTTTGTTTTTCTTTTTTTCCTTTGGTTCCTTTCTCTTTTTCTCCTTGAGGTTTTTATAATGACTTCTATCTTAAATATTGTTCTATAGTTCGATGTTCCTTCATGGTGGACATGTTCTTCGTTCGGAGAACCGGAACAAAATGATAGAATGATAGAATGAATACAATGCCAGTCACGGCAGCTAGATATTCCACAATACAAGCGAAAACCACTTTACGTTAAGATGCAACCGACATGCAAATGATGTAAGGTATATAGTCATGAGGTTTCAAGAAATTTGGTTTATATGCTGTGAGAAAAGTTCCTCCTTAGGAAGTGTGAGTGAAAATATAGCAGAACATTAGCTAAATTTTACCTCAATGTTAAAATGATGATGCAAACCTTTAGAAGTTGATTTCACCAGAAAAATAGCAAAAATAATTTCATTTTCTTATGAGGCTTTAAAGCCCCAACTAAATCAATAACTATTGATTTAAGTAAAAAAAAACGAGAAAAAGGGGAGTTCTCAAAAAAAAAAAAAAAACGGGAAAACACGGGAAAGACTGTAAAGCATGAAGATAGGAAGTGTGTCATTGTTTAAATTGTTTTTAAACTCTAAAATGTGGAGTTTAACGAACTGTGCCTGCTGTGCCTCCTGATAACAATATTCTGACATCCGGTAGAGCGAAACAAAACAGCGCAGAGGAGAAGAAGGAATCATTATGCTTTCATGGCACGATACGCGGCCCTAGTGCCATATACTGAACACGAATGTATTTATAATGCATTTATGCGATCACGTACACCTACGGGTGTACCGGATGTTACGCGCCTGATTTACCTGGCCTACACCTGGCAGCAGCCCTCTGATAAACAGGGATTATCGATCCATTATAAAGTCGCCTTTGGGCTTTAAATTTAGCCTTTTCAAATCAAAGACAGTAAGACATTTTGACGCGTAAATTTGATCTTCTTTCCTGTTATATAAAGGAAGCTTTAAGTATCAAATTAAAATCCTATTTTTACTTGGTATAATTGTACAAACATAAAAAGGGCCAACGTTTACTTTAAAAAATTAGATCCACATTTATGAATCCAGGAATAAAATCCTGACGGAATTTACGGGAAGATTAACCACGATATTTAAGAAAAATAAACAGAAACTAGAGCGATTTAATCTAACATGATTTATGTGCGTAAGCAATATTAAGCAAACCTACCACAATTGCAAGCGGATGATAAGGTTTTTTGTGATACCGAACAAGTCACAGGATGAAGACTCATTGTGGCTGAAAATACCAGTGAAAAGATTCTTTTATTTTATAACAATATCCCCAGTCTTACAATCATTGGATAAGTTATAAAATTTTGGTGTTCAAACCATTTCAAAAGTTTTAGTGTAAAAATATTCAAGGCATGTGCTTTTTTCATCGTTAATAATACAAGATAAAAAGAATTATTTTTATCTCGTTTCACCTGCCACCCCACAGTTCCGATAGTATCTTTGCAACAGAATCTTTCACGGATATGTAATTAAGATTGGTATTCCTGCAAGGGCGTAATTTTAGCGCTAATTTAACAGAGCTCGGGGTAAATTGGTCCACTTAATAACAAACCATTACTACAAGGGAAATTAATCTAATTTTAGTCAGAAAGAAGGAAAGTGTATACATCAGACATGCCTAATTATTAAAATCTTCTAATTATTAGAGATCTTTAGCGTTAAATTAAAACAATTATACGCGTACGCTTGAAGATAATATTTTCAATGCAATTTTATTTACCTTTTAATCTAAGACAAATTAATAAATAAATAAACATAATCAAAAAAATATTATCTATAAGACTAGCAATATTAGACGCGTACTGCAACACGCGGGGAAAAGTTGCATGGAAAATTAATAATATTTAAATACAAAAAATTGTTTTTCAATTTCAAGGAAAGTATAAGATTTTGAGGAATTTCAAGGGATTTTACGAAACATTATGGGATTTTAATAAATTTGAAGGAATTTCACGAGTCATGTGTGGTAATATCATACCTTCATTTCAGTGCTAAGATTGAGAGATTCATTTCCTGATTCCACATAAAAAGTTGACTTTTTAACTCGTTGAGGCCACATTTTTAGTCATAAATAAACAACTCTCGAAGGAATAATTTAACACTTTACACTGCCCTCGCAATACAATAACTTTTTGCACACATTTTTTATTTAATGTTAATATTAAGTAAATTTACTTTAATTACTTCTAGAAAATTAATTATACGTTTGATAATACAATTGGGAAAACCTTTTTCTAAAAAGGGTTAACTTTTTAGTCGAAATGGTAAAGGAAAACAACATCACCGAGAATGGAATGTTCATTCTATGAAGGACCTGTGAAAACTGGAAAGAAAAAGTTAATGGTACGCCTTCCATAAAACGTGAACACCCCACCTCTAATGTTATGCTCCCTTCTTTTTTTCCCCGACTTTAACTTGAATTCTAATTATTTTTTTAAAATATATAGAAAAGTCTTATTTTTGTTACAGTTTAATTTTGTTTGTCAGGCCTATTTTTTCTTTTGAAACTAGATCTCTTTGTTATTTTAGAAAAAAATTTATTTGTGCGTATATGAGTTATAGTACCCTGATTCCTCAATACTTGACCTCAAAAGATTACTCTTTCCAACAATAAATGTTACGAACGTGCAAAAACTACTTATTTTCCAGATGATGAAATTAGTTTGAAATTCTAAAGGCAGAGATGGTATTTACTAAAATTCATACGAATTCTTTTTTAAAAAGAAATTTTGTCAAAAAATTCTAAGACATTTTCAAAGCTCTAGAAACTCGCTTTTGTAAAATTGTAAAAATTCTAGCACGTGATTCAAGTTGGCTGTCAAATGTCAAACTAACACTTTAGCAATTAACCTCTTCCTTTTCAACTACACAACAAAATTAATGGTTTGATATTTCCAACTATTTTTTATAATAAAGCGAAATTTTTTGTGAATATTTAATTCCATCAAAATCGTAAATTTTGGTTAATAAAATCAAATCCGGGAAGAATGGTCGGGGCAGAACTAATATCTAGAGCAGATCCTCACTTTGTACCGGGGTATGTAACTAAAAATACACTATGATTACTTCAAGTAATTTACATTTATAATTCATTAACTGCTTTCAGATACGAAGGCTATTGTCCTCAGTATAGGTTTAGATGTGGTGAAACTTACGGCAGTCTTACGCATAAATTGTTGCTTGATCCAACAATTAATCATGCAGAAACTCTCATCCTTTCTAATAGATCGAACGACGATTACGAGGTCTTTTTCTTATTTATTTATTTCCACGATTTCTAAAAAAATCAAATTCAACTTAAGGTCACGTTTTAAATTCTTTCGAAATTAATTAAATTACTTAATTATTTTCTTTTGTAAAATGGCCGTGGCTATAAGTACCGAAATTTATTTATTTTTCACATAGGTGACAAGACCACCTAAAAATGACATTGATATCGTGAACACGCGGAATAATCGAACGGATCCAATTTTTCATCATCCCATGACACCAGGATATGAAGGTGTGCAATTATTTTTCCCCTATCATTTTTGCTTATTATATTAGAATTTATTTAAAAAAAAATCATATGATTCATTAAATTGAGAAAATTTTTGAATTAAAATTAAAATTTGTAGGTTTTACCCCAAACTTAAACGCAAGAAATGGACAAAGGTATTCTGTTCTCGCTACTGAAGGCCTTGCAGATTTTGAAAGACAACAATTGCGCAATAAGGCTGCTTTAAATAATTTTAAAACAGTTTTGGCTCTGCAAAATGGAGAGTCTGAGCCCCGAAATTTGGAAGGGCGTTTGGTAAAAAGCTAGAAAAAGTTTATTTAAAAAACCTTTTTTTAAATAATGGGACTATCCAAAAATAGCGAAAAAAATTTCGAATACACAAATTGACGAAAAACAAAAATAACGAATTATAAATGAACAAGTTATAAATGACCGAATTTGAAAATTTCAAAACTCAAATTAATCGAAGTATATAAATCTCCAACTCATACAATTGGGAGATTTAATCGGAATTTTTATTTTTCCTCAATTTTTGCATTCTTTATTGATTTTTTCGATATTATTGATCATGTTATTAAATGTATTAGCTTCTAGAAAGTCATTTTAAATTACCCATGCTTTTGGTTCGTCCGGAACTTGCAAATTTGATGAGGAATTTACCTCTGGATGAGCAATATGAAACACCCAGAGATCACTCACCATCTCCTTATTTTATGGACAATGCCAATCCAAATAAAAGTTTCACAAGTGGTAAATTAAAATAATTCCCTATCAACTAAATTTCAAAAATTTAAAAAGTGATCAGCCATCTTATTCGATAGCTATTCACTTGTTTAAATTTTAACCTAATTACTTCCAATTACTTCAAAACTTTCAAAAGTCCTCAAAAATAATACCCAATATGAAAGGCAAAAAGATTTTAAATTTTGAAAATTTTCGGCCATTTCAATTCACACGATAAGTTTTTCATACATAATTATTCCATAAAATGGGACTGACAGACAGTGAAAATCGAATGAAAAATTCCTTCAATCGGCAAAATGCAAGAAGTAAGACAAAAGGGATACAAAGGGATTACAAAATACTGCCAGACATTTTAGAAAACTTCAGGGAGTTTCAAAAAATTTCCAATTATTTTGAGGGGTCTTGAAATCGTTACATATTCCTAAGATTCCATTGATAATCCCACAAATGATTGAAATTCTTTTTAAACTTACTGACATACTGTATAAAATTTCAAGAAATTTTTGGAAATATCCTAAATTTTTAAAAACTTCTCGAAATCTCATAAAAGCTCATACTTTTTTTTTAATTTCTTAAAACCTTTTCGAATTGCTTGTAATTCCTTTTAACTCCTTGAAATTCAATTAAATCTACTTATTTTTTTATAATCTTTTAAAATTCTTTGAAAATTGATGTAAAATCCCATTAAATCAATGAAAATTCTTTACAATTCCTCGAAATATTTTTAAATACATAAATTTAAGGACTTTATTATTATATTATTAATTATTGTTAATATATTATTATTAGCTAATGAAAATATATTTAATTTCTGAAGGATACACTGGACATATACCCTACGGTTTCGCACATTTCGGTGCAAGCAGTGTACCTTTATCTAATAGTGCTCTCTGCGAATTCACAACAAACTACAGAATTAGGCAAAGTACTGAATGGGCTCCAGCAACAATTTCTCGCCCTGATCCTCCGATTCTTATTCAACCTACGGTGGTTTATCAAAAACACGTTGGACTAATGCCAAATTATAGTGGACATGTTCCTGGAGCTTCCTTAAGGTAAATAAAAAATTAAAAAGAAGAGGTCTTTGTACTATTGAATTGAAGTGAATTTAGAATCAATTAAAAATTCTCTTGAATTCAAATTAATTCTTAAAAAAATCATTTTCAGATGTGGAAAAACATTCGGAGCGGATTCTAAAGATGCCAAAAGATGGCTTCGTGGAGACTTCTCTATGTAAACTCCCTATAAAGGTAATCTAAGAAAAATAAAAAAATAATCAAATTGACATAAAGAAAAATTGATTAAAATATTTATTACTTTTTCCGAGGCAAAATGTGTCCTTTTCAATTTTGGGATTTCCACTTTAATAGATTTCCTGCAGCCTTCTTTAAATTTTCGTCTTTCTGTAAGAGCAATAGTTGATAATTAATAAATAATAAAAATATTTTCCAAAATTCTCGAGAAAATTAAAAAAAAAAATTGAAAAGAAGATTTTAAAAAAGTTTTTAGAATTTATGTACGGTAATTAAAATCTTATAAATTAACTGTCAACAACTCTTAGCATTTGTTTTAATTCATCTAAACTACTTTAGAATTCCTTAAATTTTTTAAACGTTTGTAAATTTTCTCGAGAATCTTATAATTATGCTAGTATTAACAATAATTTTTATGGCAAAACTTTTTTGAAGTAAGCAATTCCCTGGACGTTTTACCTTTATAAAACAGAACCGTATCTTGTCCTCTCCCAAATTTTTGTGTTCATCACTGTAAAAAACAGAAGTTGGCATAGCCAAGACACCGACATTTTTCGTCATCCATTTTGTAAATCGATAGTCCTTATTGGCATCTTGCTCTTCCTCAAGATTAACTTTATTTTCTAGAGATGTCCAATCTGCTACAATGAAATAACCACCTTCAGGGACAGTGGGTATCATACCCATATCTGTTAGAAATTTTGCTGTGTAATTTCGCTTTAGCAACAACTTCCTTTTAAGACTAAAAAAGTAACAATCGGGTTCCCCAAAACGAGCAATCTCTTGTTCAAATCCAATGGCCAGGGCCTCCTATTGAAGAATTTTATTAAATTATTGCATAGATCATAAAATACTTATACTCAGTGAGTGTATTTAATTTTAAAATAAAAATTAATTTTCGTTCTTCAAAGATCATTACTTGAATAGGCGTAGCACAGGAATTGAGACAATTTTGGTGCACAAGTTTCAAGTTTTTGATAAAATTCTCTGGACCATAAGCCCAGCCAATTTTCCATCCGGTCACACTAAAAGTTTTCCCGGCAGAACCAATAGTAATTGTTCTTTCGAACATGTTTGGTAAAGTTGCTGAAATACAAAAAATAATAAATAAAATATTTTGAAATCAAACACGAAGTTTAAAATAATGGGACTTAAAAAAGAGAGTTTTTTTGTGCCAAAAATCTGACCTATTCTAATATGTTGGTTGGGTTCAAAAACAAGCCACTCGTAAACTTCGTCAGAAACAACAAGAACGTCCCACTTTTTCGCTAAATCAGCAATAAACTGCAGCTCATCAAGAGTGAAAACCTTTCCTAGTGGATTATGAGGAGTGTTAATTATTATTCCTTTCGTTTTATCATTAAAAAGTTGTTCCATTTCCTTTTTATCAAATACCCAATCCGCCGATGTGATTGTGCCATTTGTCTTCTTCTGTGGGAACAAACAAAAAGGGGTATTAATTAATTACATAAGACTGTGAAGTCTGTGTTTATATTATAAACTCACTGGCTTTAAGGATATGAAACGCGGAATTCCACCAGCTGACTTGATAACTGGAACATAGCAGTCGAAAAACGGTTCGATTAAAATCCATTCATCTCCAGGATGTGTGTTACCATGGATGGAATTAAATAATGCTTGATATGCCCCAGCGGTTATAATAATTTCATTATTGGCGTCCAAAACTCGGTTTAAAATTTTTGAGTATAATTTTGAAAGCGCATTTACTAGACGCGTATGACCCTGCCGCAATAAAAATGGACAGAATAAGTTCAACTATAAAACATAAATACCTACAAAGACCATAAAAATTACTGATAACTTGTATCAACAATGTAGATAAGAGATATGCTTAGTGCGAAACAAAAAGAAAGAATTACGTTTTAAAGTAAATGACTTACAAATCCTCTGGTGTATTGATTCATAAATGGATCAGAGCTAGTCGTTAAGGCTGCCAGAGCATTTGTAACATTTTCAGGAGCACAAAAGTCGGGAAATCCTTGACCAAGGTTCACGGGTTTATATTTTATACCCAGCTCTGTATATTCCTCCCTAAATACATAGTAGAAATTTATCAATCTAGTGAGTTGTTAAAAGCAGTCAGAAGATTAGGTTCTTTAGATGGTTTAGATTTCATATCAGTCGACTTACCAAACACACTTCTCGCGTCCTTTAAAACGATCTGGTGCGTCAAACTTCGACATTGTGGAATAATTTTCAATTCTTTTTGAGTTGCAAATCTCACGAGAAAAATTTTGTAGCGTCTGTAACAAAATATTAGGAATTAATAATAAGAATAATAGGGGAAAAAATTCTCTAAAAAAAGAGGTAAGACTGTAAAGCCAGAACCTGAACTGCAAACTCCTTCAAAATTATTTAATAAATTCTGTGTAGGTAGTATTACGAGAAAATGTGAAAAAGAATTATTTTTGTAAAACATAAAAATTATATTAACAATTAAGCTTTCTCAATAATCTCAGAATGAGATGAATGACATGGTCTACTGAGAACGGCAGCACTACAACTAACATATAACTGCGTATCTTATATGTACTTTGATACAGTCTGAAAGATAATTTTCCAAGAGCCGAGGAGAAATGCTATCGAAATTATCAGTTTTCGTATAACATTTCTGTAAAATATGATTAAAAAACTTGTAATGCTTTGTTTAAATAATATTTTTATATGGGGAATCAAAAAGTATAAAAAATAATTAAGACCAGTAAAAAATACGAATTTTAACAATGTATATTTTTTTTTATTTCATATAACAAAAATAAAAAGCTTATAAATGTGGAATTTCTGTTAAGAAAGTTTATTTAAAAATTTTACATACAAAATTGCGTCGCACGTTGTTGAATCTTTCCTCTAATTCTGTAGAATGCAACGGGATTGCAAAATTATATTTATAACTGATAGGCAATGTCTCTAATGTTACTTTATTCTTAAGATTTCCATTTCAGAAGAATCTCAGCAGCCTTCTTCAAATTTTCATCTTTCTGTAAAAATAATAGTTATTGTTAATATGTTCAACTTCAATTTAAATTAAGGCAGTATCTATTCATACACACGAAACTTTCGGCATGTGTAGCCACGATCTTAAATTAAATTAAACTAATTTAAATAATAACTTATTACCTTTATAAAGCAGTACCGTACATTATCCTCTCCTAAATGTTTGTGTTCTTCGCTGTAAAAGGCAGAAGGTGGAATACCTTGAACACCAATATTTTTCGTCATCCATTTAGTAAATCGATAATCTTTATTGATGTCTTGCTCTTCTTCAAGTCTAACTTTATTTTCTAATGCTGACCAATTTGCTATCATAAAATAACCACCTTCTGGAATTGTAGGTGACATACCTACATCTGCGAGAAATTTCGCCATGTATTCTCGTTTTGGCAACAACTCCTTTGCCAGACTGACAAAGTAACAATCGGGTTGTCCAAAACGAGCGATTTCTTGTTCAAATCCAATTGCTACAGCTTCCTATTAAACATTATTCCACCTATAACATTTCCTTCAAAACTCTGTTAAAAAATTATAAATATATTTACTTGAACAGGAGTGTTACAGGTGTAAACCATATTTTGATGAACAACTTTTAAGTTGTGGAGCAAATTTGCTGGACCATACGCCCATCCGATTTTCCATCCGGTCACACTAAATGTTTTTCCCGCCGAACCAATAGTAATAGTTCGTTCATACATACCTGGCAAACTTGCTGTAATAAAAGAGTAACTAAATTAATACTTGAATGTTATTATTTCTTTTATTCGGGGACTAATATATGTATAAATCGACCTTTTAATAAAAAATGTTCATTAATTAATCCTACCTATTCTGACGTGCTGATAGGGTTCATAAACAATCCACTCGTAAACTTCATCTGAAACGACGAGTACATTCCACCTCTTTGCTAAATCAGCAATAAACTGCAACTCATCAAGAGTAAAAACCTTTCCGACTGGATTGTGAGGTGTATTAATTATGATGCCTTTTGTATTTTCATTAAAGAGACGTTCCATTTCTCTTTTATCGAAAACCCAATCCCCTGAACTAATCGTCCCATTGGTTTTTTTCTGTAGAAAATTAAGAATTTTAAGAGACTTTAAAAGGATTTCATGGGAATTTAAAGGATACCTAAAGAGTTTTAGGAAATTTAAAGGAAGTACATATGTAATCACATCTGTTTTTAAAAGTACTTTTAAAGCTCACTGGTTTTAAAGGTATGAAACGCGGAACTCCACCAGCTGATCTAACAACTGGAACATAGCAGTCAAAGAAAGGTTCGATGATGATCCATTCATCTCCAGGATTTGTGTGACCCGTGATAGCATCATATAGAGCTTCATACGCTCCTACCGTTATTAGAACTTCATTATTGGGATCTAATTCTCGTTTCAGAATCTTCGAATATAATTTTGCAACTGCATTTACCAGACGGGGATGACCCTGAAACGATAAAAAAATATTAGTTAGTATAAGAATTGAAAAGTATCTTGTTTATCAAATATGTATTAAGATTCCCCAATTAATTTTTTGCATGTGTAAAATTTTATGCAATTCTCGCGAAGTAAACACATGCAGTACATATGTAATTTTCTTACAAATCCTCTGGTGTATTGATTCATTAGTGGATTTTCACTAGTCGTTGCCGCTGCCAAAGCTTTCGTAACGTTTTCAGGAGCATAAAAATCAGGAAAACCTTGACCAAGATTTAATGGTTTATATTGCAAAGCCAGCTGAATGTACTCCACCCTTAAAAACAAAATTTTATTAAATTGTAACATTTTCAAATGTACTACCGATTTCATATATGAAAATTATTACAAACATTACCAGATAGATTTATCATTTCCTTTGAAACGATCTGGCATATCAAATTTCGACATTGTGGAGTAATTTTGGACTTTTTCAATTGCAGGAGTTAATGAATATACGCTCGATATAGATCTCAATATCGAAAATCTGGACAGCATCTATAAAAAAACATATTATTAAGTTAAGAAAAGTGATAGAAGTTGGAGTAATTAATTTTAAAAAATGCTTTTACAATGACAGATTATATAACGTAATAAAACATCAATTAATATAATTAGCCAAAAATTTTAAAACTTTACTGAAGATATAGGTTAGGAAATCACATTATATATACACTGTATCTACGATATCACGATATCCACCTTTGAAACGCGATAAGAATCGAAAAAATAATGACCATAAACAATAAAATCTATCAACTTAAATAAGTTAAGAAACAATTTAAAAAATATAATTGAAGAAACACTATTTTCGAGGTTCTTCAAAGTAAAACTGCGGTTTCACTCAGCACAACAAAGGCTAAGTGATAAATATTTAATTAAAAAATTTACATATTTGTCAAGGGAAACTAAGTTTCTAAATAAATATTGTAAGATAATACTTACATAACTCGGTTTGATTTACTTCAAACGCATTAATTACATTAGAAAATTAATTAAAACTAGACTGGTTTTTTTTACTTTTCTAAAGAAGTCCTAATTAGATAAAAACTTATGATGAACTGTCTAAACCGTCTAAACACAGTATCAACTTGAAACTGATCCAAAACACTTAAAAATATGGTTTAAATATCATCTAACATTTCTTATACATGTGTCAGAAAATTTATTGGAGCAATAAATTATTTCCCATTTTACATCAGAAATGGAGAACTTACTTAATAAGCTTAAGTTTTTTTTTCAAATACTGTTAGTAGTATTTCTCAATTTCAGTGAGAAAAGATAATAAACAACTA
Organism: Synergus gifuensis; assembly: GCA_904066015.1. Lineage (NCBI taxonomy): Eukaryota > Metazoa > Arthropoda > Insecta > Hymenoptera > Cynipidae > Synergus > Synergus gifuensis. The sequence continues at coordinate 1,818,766 of CAJFCO010000121.1, forward strand.
TCTTCCCTAAAAAAAATTCATATTTAGATGGACTACTAGGTCACTTTAGGTTATGTTGAGACTTGTCAACCTTGTCAACAACGTCAACAATCTACGGCCCCTACAACAATGCAACCATCGTTGCCAGTATGTAACTGCGATTGCTGGAAAATTTAATTCATCAACAATGGGAAACAAATGAGAAATTTAATTCAAAATTAGTTATAAACATTTTTAAAAAATGCTAAGATATTAATTTTAAATTGAATTGTCTGAAAATTAAATTAAATTGTCTGAAATTGAAATTAAATTGTCTGAAAATCAAAATGATTAAATTTCGAACGCTTGGAGTTTGTAATCAAAATTCTACACAGTGAAAGTGTATAAAATAAAAGATTTCCAGACGAATAGAAAAGCAGGAGTTCAAGGTGGATAGAATGAATCCTTCGAAAATTATTATACATAATTTTGACAGTATTTTCAAACCTGCAAAATGAAGAAGCTGCGTACACAATTAAATAGCAAATTCCTTAATAAATTCATGATGTCAAAGGTTATCAAAAAATTAATCAAGGAAATGAAACAAAAATAACTCCAACTGACTTGGTTAGTCCGAAAGGTCTGAAATTGTAGCCAGTGAAGACTGACCCCGATTATCTGTAATTATGTGAGAAAAGTTAGGTCCAAGAGCGTAGAATATATTAAATTAAATTAAAATAAATTTAAATTCTTCTTGTAACTTACAGGGCTTCAAAGCATAACATTCTCAATTTCTTATTATTGTTTTAAGTGACAATATCTACAGATATTAAGTTTCAATATTTATGGATAGATTATTCCCAGCCATTGAAGATTAATTACCAGTTATCTTCTCCATCTGTTTAACAAAAAAACATCCATGCAAATATATAATGAAAATATAAGTAAATTACTGTTATAAATATTCTGAAATAATAAAAAAATCTGAAGAATTAGTAGTATGTAGATGATTTAAAAATTCGTCTCTTGCAACAAATGGATTTATTACGCTATTCAGACGTCACCTTAGTCGATAAAACTAGTCTGAAAAACAGTTAACAAATTAACGAAATAAGTAATTTCAGTCCTTGCTGCTCTCAGCATCCATTGTCGTACAAAGAGATGAAAACGACGTAACGCAATATTAAAGTAGTAAAAGATATTATCGATGTATAATATTTGAGAGACAAAGGTCGAAAGATTAAAATTAGTCCAAAAAGAAATAGTTGAGTTTATACATTTGCCATTTTTATCGCAGACAGCAGTTTTTATAATACGGCAGCTCTAATACATAGATATGAAAAGTTTGGAAAATTTTTTCTGACGCATATCCATCACAAAGAATCATGAGATAAAGTTGTTATGATAAATATGATGAAGTGGATATAATATACGTATCGTCCACAATAATTCAAAATGGAAATTCAAATATTGAATATCAGAATTTCCAGTTCGTATACAAAATACAACTAATAAATTATATTACATAAACAATACAATTACCCTTCCCAACGTGCTTTATATTGAATACTTAGAAACCTAACATAACGATAAACATTCAACATTGTTTACTTAAAAAAAATCTTAAAGCTTACAACTTTTGTATCATGTCTGCAAGTACAAAAAATATTAGGTACACTGAATATTATAAACAAACGTATTAAAACGGTTAATCGTCACGATTAAAAATTTTAAGTGAAAGAAATGTCTTCGATTAAAATTTTAAGAGCTAGAGTTACTTTACTTTAAGTTGCAAAAAAAAATAAAGAAATCATCTCTCTAAATTTGGCATTCGCACTCTATAATTAAGTAATTAATTTCTTTCAGGCTAAACCGGACTAATGCATAGTCGCGTATCATACGTATAAGAATAATCATCGCTTTCTAGTATGCTCTTAAAAATTACTCGTCCAAATCGACAATCACACTTTTAGCAAAGTGGCTTCTTCTCGTTGGCACTACGATTAAATTTTAGGTAAGTAATGATTAATAAAAAATTTAATCGGTGATCTCTATGAAGATGTATCGTTATTTGAGCCAGCAAAGTACCTATATTATTTCCACTAATACAGAGACACGATTAATTACCTCATTTTTTATAATGGAATGATCATGGATTTTTTAAGAACTACATCTTCTTCCTGAAAATTTAAAATCTCAAATATGATAAAAAAATAAAAAATGCAAGTTCCCGAAAAATATCAATTATTCTCGAAGTTTCAATGTCATAAAATTAATAAATATTTTCGGTAATTATTTGTTCGCTTTTTTCCATACTCGGGATTTTAGATTTTTAGAAAAAAGACATGGTCCCGATTTTTAATGGCTTTTTAAAATGCAAAAGTATTTAGAAAAAACTGAATAGTGTGGATATTTTTTCACAAAACTATCTTCAGAGTGTTCTTTTCAAATCAATTGAATTTTTTAGGAAAGAAAGAACCTTTCGAAGAAGATATCAAGCCAAGCTGAGCGAAAATTAATTCACGAGTTTCTTTAAAAATTGAATTTATAAAATTAATTTGTATTTGATATTCACGTCTTACAGAAACTCAAATAATTTTGAATAAGTGAGAGTATTTATGATAAATTATGAAATTTCATGACACGATGTTTCAAAACTATCAAGTTTAGTGTTAGGCACGTTACTTGTCCAATGTAACACGTTACCATTATCGCCACTTAACTAATTGTAAGTTAAGCCCTTACACTTTATTGGTACTTTCATGTTTCTTTTTTTTTCATATGACTTTCCATATCTATTTTGAAGTTTCTAAATTTAGTATGGTCTCGAATGGGTGGAATTTCCAACCGAATATCACGTGGAATTTTTTTCACCTGGTACCGATATCCAAGAATTCTCCTTCTAATAAATTCGATAAAGTAACGCATTACTTCCGAACATTGGTGAAATTATAAAGAAAAAGAAACTTTCAAGCGAAGAAGAAAGCCTCAGGGATCCAATGTAGTGGAAAATTCTTCTTAAGGGAATGTGATACTTTACCATAAGAGCAAATTAGTTATACCGATTATACATTCATAATAATAAATATTTTTAGTAAATAAGAGTCAATAAACCTTCGTCTCATGTAAACGAAGGTTTATTGACTCTTATTAGCTAAAAATATTTATTATTACGAATGTATAATTGGTATAACTAATTTGCTCTTATGGTAAAATATCACATGTCCTTAAGAAACACTCGAATGACCCAAATATTTGGCATGCTCGATTATGTTTAGTTTATGACGCGATCGTTCACACTACTTTTGGCACGAAGACCATAAAATCGAAAAAGAGACAGCAGGAGTCTAACAATAATTCGGTACGAGATTCTACTTTCTGGGAAGTCCAACTTCGACTTCTTTACAGACCGAAAGCTTTATGCTTCTCGAAAAAGAGCAAAACGGATATTTTTATAAATCTAGAAAGCTCAGGAGCTCCTCAAGATTAAGTTTAGTTTTAGTTCTTAGTTATACTAAAACGTAATACGTATATACATCACACGAAATTACGTACAGACCTAGACCAATTCCAGATTAGCATTGTCTATCGTAAAAATCGAATTCAAATATCATCTCGATACACAATGTTGTAAACCACCATAATATCATAGAATTTCAAAACACAACTGGATACATAGAAGCTTAACAGAATGAGATGACGATGAATATAAGCAAGAATCACTTGACAATATACATTTACTTTCCAAACGATTTTTAATCGTTTACTTTTTTGATGCGTATCTCTCAAATCGATGTCGATTCGACCCTTATCGGACGGATTGCAACGAATTTGCACTATTTTTCGGATATACTTTTGATAAATTGACAATAATTGTCAATTATTGACAACTATTATTATAAATACGTTTTTAGTATTTGTTACGAGAATGATTCAGAAAGTATCTAAGATTCCAAAATATATCAATTGAAAATTAAAATCTATTTTGATATTCTACGTATTTATGGACTGAGTTTTGCTATCACTATTAGAAGATATTCTCTATCACTAATTATAATGGGACTACATATTTTTCTCGAATATGGATATGGATTAGGATTCTTTTTTTTCAGCTAAATATTTAAATTTTCATTAAAATACTACTGGAATTTCCAACAAAAAATTTAATAGTTGGATTTTCAACAAAGAAAACCGATTTTAAACCAAAAAGGTGGATAAATGAACTTTAAAGAAAATTGTAAACAATTGACTGAAAATAGAGGACATAGGCACCGGTCTCTGAAGCCTGATATTCAAGATATTAGGTTTTCGATTAAAAGATGTAGTCCCATTTTCATATATTTCTTTACACTGACATTTTACAAGTTGAAGACCGTACGATAAGGGTCTGGATAAATGCGCTTCGCACTTGGCTTATGATAACATACTCGAATAGAAGTGTATAATACAGAACAACGAACCACTGTGATAACTTCGCGCTATCTTTAAAACGACTTTAAATACAATATACTTATCAATAAAAGTCAATCAAGGACTTTGTCCTCACTGAAAAACTTTAAAACCTCATCGAGAACCTACTCAGTCAGTCGTCGTCAATGAGTCAACGGAATATTCGCCGGTGAATTATAAAAAATCGTTCATTTTTTGCTTTCAGCTATGCGAAGCGAGTTTTGGAAATGTTTTGACTTAGAAAAAATGTAGTTAGATTCTGAACTTTATGGAAGAAGCTATGGATGGTTCAAAGAAGAAGTTTCCAATTCTCTAGCTTGATCAAAAGAACCAATTTTGAATTTTTAATTATTGATGCTTTTGCTCATAATTGATGTCTTCTAAAGTCTCCTTTGAATCCAACTACAGCTCCCAATAATAATCTAATCAAGTCCAAGTCTACTTTCATTATCTCTAATCCTTACTCCTGTTCCACGCTGATATCCACTGTCCTGACCCTCGATGAATCAGTTGGCAATAGCTGAAGCCGATCTGGTTCTGCATCCAGCATGATGATGCACATGAAGCTTTTCCCCGAAGCCTGGTCCCTCGGATAGATCGTTACGGGAGCAAACTTGTCCACTGATCCATCCACATACGAGCAGAGTTTCTTGTACACCTGGGGGAAGTGTCTTCTCAAAGAAACTCCTCGTAACTTGAGCTGCCTCTGAATATTATTAAAGCTAATCTCCCTGCCTCTCCTGGGGGTGTTTTGACCATTACTTCCAGGCAAGGAGGTAAGAACCAGGGTCTCTGGTGAGTCCAATTCTCTGATGACATGAGATGGTGAGGTCTGTTGTCTACTTTGTGGTGAAGCAGAAGACGAAGAATTTGGTTGCCTGCAGGAGGCCTCTAATCTGATCTTGGCACATCTGGAGACTAATTGTCTCTCCCATTTAACAGCTCCACTAGTGGGGACTTCGCTAACAACGCAGACAGCTACATAGAGGACGAGTCTTGTTTCTGGGTTGTAGGATTTGCAGAGCCTCATCACCTCGGCGTAAAGCTCAGCGCCCATCTCACTGGGGAGAAGATCAGACCATCTGACGTAGGTTGGTTCCCCCAGGTCCATGAAACCATTATTGATGAATTTTTCAGCAGCTTCCGGACTGGAAAAGAAACATTTGACGGTTCCACGACCATGGGCAGCGTAGCCTCTCTTGGCAAGAGCTGAAACGTGTTTCAAGGTTGTGGAATCCTCCTTGGCTGATGAGAGGACTTGTTTGCAAAGAGCACCAGCTCTGGAGTGCAAACAAGTTCTGCGGTGACGCTGCCAGTGGGCTCGTCTACACTCCCTGGAGCAGTAGAGGCAAGTACAATTGTGGCAGCTTTTGTAGGTCCTCCTGGCCTCGGCGACGCTTGTCACATTGGTGCATTTGTTGTTCCGACAGCGAACTATCTTTTCTAAGGCGCTATAGCCACCGTTCTCTTGGGAATTGTCGAAGGATACCCGACGCTGGCGCAGGTTCGTGGTGGATTTGGAATTTGAACGAGAAGGTAGAGAGTCACTACCCTCGCTCTTACGACGCACCAGCTCGCCTATGTAGTAGGAAGCGTGATCCTCTTGGGCTCGAACGTCCAGGACACTCTTAGCGGACTCTGTAGTAGAGAAATTTTTTGATCAGAGTTATTTTAGTGAACATAAGATTGTATAGAGGAATCGCTTCATAGCCTTGCGATCCATTTTATAAATCAATTAAAACTTATTTGACAGATAACAATCCTTTTAGAATTCAAGATGATGAATATGCAAAGAGAAAATCCGAGACTTGCAAAATTAAAATTTAGTGTTACTTCTTAAATAGTCAAACAGGTTGTGAATCTATATTTGTTACAATCCTTATGTGCTGGAACACATTAACTAGTTTTGACCATATTTTGCAGTCCTCATCAGTCAGCTGCAATTAAGAAACAATATTAAATTTAAAAGTGGCATCGAGTTTTGCTTTCTTTTATGGCATCTTTTTGCTGAAGCTTTTGGGAGAATCATTGACATTTTTTACCTTATACTTTTTAGCTTTTGCTTTGCTGGATAGACTACCAAATATGTTCTAATGCAGAAATTATATTTACAGATTGGGAAAACGCAAATTTGTGGGTTTACCATAACTTTCTAGCTTACCTATTTTTGAACTAGTGTTTTAAGAGTTTCAAAAACATAAAAAATTAGCTGTAAATATTAGCGCACCCTGTGAATTAATTTTTATTCATTATAATAAGCTTTTGAACTTTTCAGTTCTTTCAGATCTTGTCTAAAGATGGAAGCTTATAAGGAAATTAAATACTGTTTAACATTATAAAATGGATCGCAATAGCTCAATAAGGAATAAGATTGTATCAAAGATAGGTCATCTAAAACTTCCGAATTAGAGTTTTAGCAGCTTACAGGCAACACAGCAAAAAATACTTTCAAAACAGGGGAAATTTTTTTTTTACTTTTGAACCAAAAAGATGGATTTTCAACTAAGTATTTAAATTTTCAACAAAAACTTAAATAATTTGATTTTCCAACCAAAAGAAATTAATTGTCAATAGAATAGTTGAATTTTCAATAAAAATAGTTATATTCTCTCATGCGAATTCTTAAAAAAAAAAAAACACGGAAATAGGGGAAAGACTGTGAAGCCTGCTTACTCCTCTCTTATCCACATTTCGAGTTATATTGTTAATTAAAGTTACGCTAAAGTCAAATATTGTCCTCAACAGATATGATCCCTCATTTAGATGACCTATAAATTTCCAACGTTTTACAGGACATAGGGTAAGGAATCAATGAATAGATGAGTTGATGTGTGGTCAATCGATAATGTCGAGAAATGGAGTGACTTTCGACAATGTCTCAGATAGTTTTAATCGATTGATGGATTATGAGGACGTGTGAAAAAGCGCGTGTAACACACGAACACACCTAGATGAGTTCTTCAAGGTTTCATACCTTGTGCCCTGAAGATCGATAGTGCAACTTACGAAAAACGACGAGTCGCTGGCGATTTTTGGCATGTTACAATAGCACGAACTGCCGACCCGCTCGTCTTCGCGAGAGAGAATATAATAGACGGGGGTTGGACAGGGGGGGATGATGGGAGGAATGAACTGAATATAAAAAACGTCAGAACGAAAACTTACATAGTCCTCCTACCTTGGAGGTCTTGGCGCAGGTCGCTACAGCTCTTCCCGGCTTTGGCATTCGCCTGATTGACGTTGTTTCGTTGGCGAACGGACGTGGAACCGGAAACGGGTCCAGGTCCTGGGCTTGGGGTTCGCGAGGCGGAAGGCAGACCAAGGAGGGAGTCAAGAACGTCCTCCAAGGTGGTCGAACCGGGACTCGGCTTGTTCCGAAGAAGAGCTGCTGTCGCCATGGCCTCGTCGGTATCACTCTGCCCCGATCCTAACGATTTTCAGAGGTCATCCTCAAGTTTAAGAAGCCTCAATCAAGTATTAAGAACGGTAATTTGGAAACAAAAATACTGGACTTGAGAAGCTTTCTTCTAAGCTTTTTCAGAAAAGAAACTGCTACATATTACCGCGGGGGTAAAAACGTAATTCTTTTTTTTTAGAGTAATACCGAATACACACATTACTGAAAATAGAAACTATGTTCTTGCAGAATCTGAAAAAGTTGTCCCACTAAATAAACAAAATTACGAGAACTAAACATACATACTTTAATGCATTATCCAGTCAAGGTTTACACAATGCCTCCTACTACTTAATCATTTTTTCATTCTAGATATTTTAAGATACGAAATTTTCTTTTAAACGAGTCTTAACAATTTATGTTATAGCCTTATTAGAAATTTTCAAGCAACAGTGAATTTTTAACAAAGAAAATTAACTTTCAGCTGATATAATACAAAAATAATTTGACATGGTTAGCAAAAGACATTGTAACTAGCAACATACTGTTTCTTTTAGCTATTCAAATAATAATTTTTTTAAAAGATACAATATTTTTCGTGCAAAATTGATGTCCAACCAATTTGAAAAATCTATAATTAATTTATTCCAATGTTGTATCAGAATACAGGAATCGATTGCATTACTCGTTATAATGTTCGTCTAAAAAATTGTTCAATTCAGTTCGACATTATTTTTAAACCAACATATGGACTGTGGAATGCCTTACAGAAAAATCAGTAGAGGCGCAAAACGTGCTCAACTTTCACAACTGCAAAAAAAAAATTTGCCAAATTAAGTAGAAAATAATGGAAACGGAAAAGGCGACGATAAAAAGCATTTTACGATAACGATGAAAGTATTACTTACCATAAGAAAACGAAAAGAATAATATAACAATATAACAATACAAAGATACAAATAATAATTTATTTTGTCAAGGATACGTCTACAGAAAATGATAATTGCCGGTGATGTCCGAACTATAAGTACGGCATCCTTCAATGGAGCGAGCACCCATTCTCAGAACCGTTCAAGTTTATAATGCAGCTAATAAAAAATGCTCGAAGAACAGAAGAAAAAAATAAAGATGCTACATGCCATCTGTCAAACGGTTTTGCGAGCGCTACTCTCGTAATTAAAATCATAGCGATATCAATATTAAGAATAATCAATAATAATAACCATAATAATAATAATTAATTAATTAATTAATTAATAATAATCGAATAATAGCATCATCCAACGCATATGTAACACAATGGTACTGGACAGAATATGCCATGTGCAGTGTGCACATAATTATATATGCTTAAAACATCTAGATATACATAAACGTAAATAGGGACAACTTTACAAATAACATATACATAAACGCAAATATCTACGCAAAGGCTAGGTAAATTTTACGGGGTGTGAGGGAGCAAAGGTATACTCGTTGAGACGAGCTAATCGAGTGATTTAAGAAATCCAGTTTAAGGGTGTTAGACCCAAAATCTAACTTTAAAATTCTACTTCTTCATTTTACTCAAAAATATTAGAGTTAGACATTTTTTTTCTCTATAGCAGTACTTATTTTTTGAAAATGATGTCTATAGAGCGAAAGAATATTTATCTTTTATACTTTACGCAAAAACTATTAAAATTAAACTTCTTTTGCTCTGTAGTCAGACTTCTATTTCCAAAAAGAATACATCTACAGAACGAAAAGATATCTATTTGTAATATCGGTTGAGTAAAATCAGGAAATGGAATTATGAGGTTTGAACTTGGATCCAATAGCCTAAAGAAAAAACAAAATTCATCTTAGAAGTGCGCAGCTTAGAAATCCTACTCGTTCCGTAAAAAGTTTTTCATTTTGTTAAAAAAAAAGAGGCGACGAATAAATGGAATGCCAGCGATAAACGCGCGTAATCGAGTCGCTTTTAACCCATATCAGTAGAAAAAGAAGGTTCGGACTTTGAGAGTTTACTATCCTTAAGGCCATGTAAGACTTACCCGATCCCTAACTTACCGACATTTTTTTCTCTGCAACGCTACGTCTACATTTATTGATATATCAAATTGAAAATTTCTGAAATTGAAGCTAAAGCATTAAGGTACATTTATCTGGTCCTAAATATTGACATTTATAAAAAAGAATTTTTTTCAAAAAAATTTTTTTTATTTTTATAAAAATTTAAGACCAGATAAACATACCTTAGCATATTTTCTTTAATTTTAGAAATTTTCAATTTGATATCTCAATAAATGTAGGCGTAGCGTTGCAGAGAATAAAATGTCGGTAAGGTAGGGATCGGATAAGTCTTACATGGCCTTAAGTCTTCAAGTTTCTTTTAGAGACAATTGAAGACTTGAAGATCCTCGTTAAATTCAGATTACCTTTAGAAAAGTAAAAAAGAAAAACAGATATTGCACGATCTTTGAAAAGAGGAGGCGTTTTAATTATGGGCGGTTGCCCTAATCTCGGCGTAACACGATTCAGATAAGACACGAGTGGCGTGCAAATTGGTTAAAAGTGTCCTTTAAAAGCTACAAGTATGACTGAATTTGAATTCGTTGCTGTGCACGAAGCTTTTAGCAATTTTAATTCTGGTTTGAATTTGTTTCTGTAAGAAATGTGGCGAAAGAAAACAATGTCAGGCGTATGCAAAATTCGAGTTAACTTCGGAGTTGGGCTCAAACAAAATTTTCAATAAAAATTGTCAATTTACAGATGATTGAAACAACTCTAAAAATAACTTTGTTAAAATTTTTTTTAATATATAATTCTTAAGAAGTAGAATTGGCTAAGTAGTAAAGTTTAAAAGTCTAATAATTTAAACAAGATCACTGCATATTAAAGAATATTGTACATGCAAATTGAATAAGAACTTTTCAAGCTAGAGCTAATTATATGTCAACTAACTGAACTACTGAATCATGTATTAAATCTTCTAGTGAATATTTCTAATGGACCCTAGTTTCAATTTCGACCCAACTCCGAGAGAAATCAATAGACACATCTCGCAAGCCTTTGACAATCTTCCAATGAGTTGATAATAATTGCTGAAGATTCGATAGTCCTAAATATCGTGGTTGTGTAATTTACAGTGAAATTGGTGCAAAATGTATAACGTGTAAAAAATAGATGTCTGTGAGATTCGAGTCTACATACGAATCGCGACGTATGTAATAATATGTACAAGTGTAACAATGATCCTAGCCTAAGAGAAAAATTACCCGTCGTCTTTCTCAAACACCTATATTCTTACAGCCAAACAATCTGCGTTGGAGGGGCACTTACGATACGATAAACTTTTCTAACTTTCTTTATAGAGTCAAATTTACTTAATTACATCAACCGGTCATCTTTGTACGCAAACTTTAACAATAGTTATCGCTAAGGACATTGGTTCAAATTCTATCCTTAAAATTCTATCTCTTCATTTTACTTAATAAATAATAAAATTATACCATTTTTCGCTCTATAGCCACACTTGTATTTTGAAAAAGAGTATGTCTACAGAGCGAAAAAATATCTGATTATTATATTTGTTAAATAAAATTAAGAGATCGAATCTTAAGATGAGAACTCTGATTCAACATCCTTAATAAAATTGTATTCTTACACGTATATTTATACACATTTTTTAGTATTTGTAGCGAATTATTACACAAGACGCGGAAATCAATCTCATCGTCGTGGCAACTGTTCCATTGCAACTTAACCGCGCTCTTGTATTTTCAAACTGCGACGAATTGAATGCGAGGAAATTTATTGGAAAGATGCCCGAAATCGCGAGACTTTCGATCCCCCTTCAGTACGACGCGACAGACGTATTGCACGCTGGTGGTTCAGTGATCCCTGCCAATTAGGAAGTAGCCAGTGTCCGAGTTCTAGGACATTGCGGTGTTCCTGATTTCTTGACTTTGAAATTTCTGGATACGATTTTATTTGACTTAAATTTTGTTTTATTCCCGAAGCATAATTTTATTATTGACATCATTTCAGCACTGAATCCACTTGAACCACAAAAATGAGATTAATCAGCATTAAAGTTGATTTGTCAAAGAAAAATGGTAATTAGAAATTGTACGATTTTCTCTCGTAACTTGGATTACATCCAGTTTCCAAATACATGCAATACTTTGGATAGGGAACAAGATACAGTAACATGCATCAATTCCTTCCCACCTTTGGCTTAGGAATCTACAATGTCTAAATTACTTTCTACAATAAAAACCAAAACTGGGAAGGCATTAATGTAAAGCAGCTCATAACTAACAAATCATATAAGGTACATTGTCAAAGATTCAGGACCAAAAGGATGTCAGAGATGCGAGTCAAATGAAGAGGAAAAAAAATACTTTCAGATTATTGTCAGCTACCAAGGGGTCATAACTCCAGTTCGTTTCCGGTCTTCAAGTCCTACCAACAGAAAACATCAACCAACTTGACACCCCTTTCGCTGAATCCTAATCGGAGATCACTGAGCACCAAAACGAACACTCGATCACCAACAAAAGGATAAAAACCGTTTCCGTGGGGAAGGTTCGTGTCAGTGTAGAGTCCCGGAGGATTTGTTGTAGTTGGAAATAGTGGAAGGGGGTTTCCGTTTAGGCGAGCAGCAACTCACCGCGATGGTGTCGTTGCTGCTGCTGCTGCTGAGTTTGTAACTGTTGGTGATGATGATGCTGATTCGAGTAGTTGAGAAACGAAGAGGGAGATGGACTCGTGCCTGGGCGTTGATTTTTGTGGAATTGTAGTTCATCTCGAGTTGGTGTTAGGTCTAGGAAGAGACCGGAAGACGCAGAGTCTGCACAGGTACAAGATCCGGTGGTCGTGGCGTTACATCCTGCGCATCCGTCTGGCTCAGTGGCGAGGCTCATCGGCGTCTCAGGCGAATCCAGTGGCTTGGTACCCACAAAAGAACTCTCCATCCAGCATAACCTCGAGCTCCCTTCAGCGAGATGATTCGGGAAGATTAGATATTAGGTTCTTAGGAGGTGGAGTGGACCAGACTAGCCCTTTTCTGGTTTTTGGTCAAGCTTTTTTAATTCGTTGGCTTTCTATCGAAACCGAACGCTTTTTGAATAAGAGAAATATTATTTGGAGCAAAATATTTATCAGTTACAAGTAAAATTTACATGCCAAGAAAATTTTTGTTTGAGGTGACAGGCTCTTGTCTTGGAGGTAAAACAAGAAGTCTCGTAAATTAAACGCTCAGTTTTGAAGTTGGGCCAACGAAATGGAGAAAGTCCAGAACGAATTTACACATTGATAATTCGCAGAAGGCTTATCTGGACTGCGTTCACAGCACTAAGTGATGATTTTTTTATAGAAATTGGGGAATACTAAGGGAATAAATTTTTTTTTGAATAAAATTAAGACAGGTACTATATTGAATTCAATTTGAAGCGCTTGTTTTAAAACAAGTTACATTTTCAACAAAAAAAGGACAGATTGTGCAAATTGATTATTATGAATATTTTCAAATTTATAAAAATTTGCTCAATAGAAGTTTTTCATAATGGGGTTCTAATTTTATAATATCTTAAACGACTAATAACATACTATTATTGAACCCTTATTTTTGAACGCTATTGAACCCTCTACCATTAAATGAGTCAGTTTTTAGTCAATTGTTAGTATAATAAAGCATTTAAGAGTAGAAAGTGTAGCAAGAAGTAAAGAAATAGATCCCAATTATAATTTTGTGAAACATTTTTTTCATCTGTGAGTGTTAATTTACCATTTGCTTTATGAGAAGAGTCTTTAAGTAGATAAACGATGATCAAAAGTGGACACAAATTTGATATTTTACATACAAAGAAAGCAGATCCAAAAATATCAACTTGAACTTGGTGTTCTCTGATTTTCTTTTGGCTGTTCATTAAGAAAAATAGAAAATGAAACATAAAAGTACAAAACTAGATATTGATTCTCTGATATAGTTTACAATTTAAATTGCTTCCAAGAACTTGAATGTTAGAAATTTAACTCAGGAGATAGATGCAAATATAAATAGGATGTAAATTTGATTCTTAAATTCCGTTTATATTATTAAAATTTATTACAATTAACTTTTAGATCATAATTTAAATTGATATTTTAGGAATTTGGATTTTCGGATCTGCTTTCGGCGATTGGGGTACAAAGTGTTTGCTCAGAGTCTTGAGGGTGAGAAATAATAAACGATTCTTAATCTTTAATCGAACTTGAGCTTGCGAAGCTCGTAGGGGGTGGATCAAGAATTAAAAGCCCGATTGAGACCGAGGAATGAAAGCGAGGTCGTTCGGGGAGAATTTCAGGGTAACCTATTTCCGTTCGTCATCACGAGAGCGTAGAAATAGAAGCGCGGGCGACACACTTTCGTTCGACTTTCAAAGGCGAGTATACGAAGTAAACAACACATAAGGTACTTGGTAAAAAAAAAAAGTATCTCTGACAAGAGGGCATCCTGCACCATTGCACGTTGACCTCTTTCCCCGGGAGTCTCTTTCCGTTTCCGAGTTCTCCGAGAGAGAAGACATCAAAATAACAATCCTTATGTCAAGGTCACCTCTTGAACTCTCCCTACAGTTCTAAAAAGAGAATATTGTTTCAAGAACAAGCGTATTCGCGATCGAACTTCTTTCCAAGAATTTTAAGGTTTCTTAATAAAAAAATGAAACGAATTATATATAATACTTTTCGACAAACAGGCATAAATAATTATATTTAACGAATAAAGATAAATTTTTCACCAAAAATAATTTACTTTTCTACCAAAAAAAGTAAATTTTCAATCAAAGACTGTGAAGCTTGACATTAACTCTCACAGCCTTAAATGTGAGAGTACGGAATCGCCAAAAATCAAAGTGCCGAGGATAATAAAAATAGAATCTTTAAAAATGCAAGCAAACTGCATTGAGACGAGAATAAACACTTGACAATAAAAAAAAGAAGAAACGTTAGAGTATAAAGTTCCATGCAGATTGAAAATAAGAATTCATGACCTTCATGCTTTAAATATTGTTTTCGAAATAACTCGAATAGATTGAATAAGAAATATATTGGAAACTTGATTATGAGGACTGTTTCAGAAATAAAACTATGGAAGGTTTTGCTGGCCTTGCTGTTGACAATTTCTTTATAAATTAGGTTTGCTTCAGTGAAAATGGTGACTCGACTGAACTTTAGATGAAGGCATTGAATTCCAGTTGCTTGAATCGAGCCATTATCAGAGCCGTAGGCAGCTTCAATTTTCTAACAGTTCCTCCAAGACGTAAAACAAAGGAAAGGTCGTCAAGTGTAAAAATGGGTCACAAAGTGAAAACAGCTTTAAGAATTAATGAAGGGATCTGAATTCAGAAGAACTCTAAGAAACCAAATTAAAAAATTTTTAAAGATGAATAAAGTTCTAAACATTAATCCTAAATATTATAATAAAAAAGAGTAGTAATTATTTTCAAAACTATTTAAATATATGGAAATATATAAATATAAATATATAAAATATGTCTACAAATCTTACTTTTGTATTTTTAAAAACTCATATTTAAATTTAGTTTAACTTTCATTCAATTTCTATGAAAAATCTGCTGCATCTAGTTCACGAAATCCATAACAGCGATGAACTTGTGCCCCTAAACCTATCTAGAAGACGAATGGGCAAAAAGCTCAAAAGAAAGCATCAAGGGCAGTCAAAAATAAATTCCAAGGGCAGCCAAAGAAACACAACTTTTCAGCGTTTCGACTTGAGTTGTGTTTCTGTTAAAACTTCTCGACGTTGGGTAATCTGAATTTTGTACTCAACCCTCGGCAAATTGATTTTTAGTATCGCGTTCCTTCATCGTTCCCACTTCAGACTGTTAGATTAATCCCGAGAAAAAGGGAATGGAGCCAGTTTTTAGCAGTCTATGAAAAGACTGAAAAAGAACGTGAGCAGTTCATCAAAAGAATCTGGAAAAATAGAGTCAACTTTTTTATAAAATGAAGAATACGATCTATAGAGAAAAGAAGCTTATCACGCTTTTCATAAACGACAAGATTCATTCCAGTTTTTGAGATTGTGAACAGTGAATAGTGTAAGTTCTGTATACCTCGATAATTTCAGAATGATAAAATGAACAAAGTTTCTCAAAAACAATTGGCATTCTCTAAATGTCAGCAAACATATCATGAGGTCTTTTTTTCTGATCATTTCCTCAAATGATATTATAATTACCATAAGTTCCACCCCCAATATTTACACATCCATTCTAAATAATAGAAATAACCCCCCTTCTCCATAAAAAAAAAAAAATGACGAGTCACATTTATTCGAGCCTCCTGGTGTGACACGAGCCTTTCTTTGTTTAACACCACCAGCGGCAAGTGAATTAGTGAATTAGCAGAGGGGGCCTAAATGTAAAGAACTAGGCGTGAGTAAAGTCTGAAAGCAAGAGTGAAGTGCGAGAAGAGTGCTTGTAAGTGAATCTGTGTGAGTGAATGAGTCTGCTTACTACCTCTGAAATACTCCGTTGAATGACGAGTCGTAGCTTGAAACAACTTTTGTTAGTGACAAAAAGCAAAAAATATCTGGACAACCAATAAGAAAAAAGTTGGGAGATGGGGAGGCGAGCATCTTGCAAAAGACGACGCGGGAGCGGATAGTAAAAGGTAGAAAAGAAAAAGAGTAAGAAACGAAAAGGCGTAGAGTAATTTTCAAATAAAGAAGGAGGAAAAACTCAAAATTACCTTCGACGCAGAGTATAATAGTGGTGGTGATGGTGGTTGTGGTTGTTGTGGTGGGATGTTTTGCAGGGTTTAGTGCTCACCTCTGGGGCTGGTCGACCTCGCGCCGCCCCTATCTTCCCAATCGTCAGGTCGAGGTCGAGGCGAGAGCCTTCCACTTCCTATAACTTCCTGGCCTCTCTGCACATAGTGCACAATGGCCGATGTCACCTCCTTTATCGAGTTCCTCACCTCCAGCTGCTGATTCGTTGTCTGTTGCTGCTGCTGCTGATGGTGATAACAGAATTACCATTAGTCATGTGTTCTACTCTAATAATTCGTCGAGAAAATACTATTACTGACATTAGGAATTACTTTACTACAACTAAATTTTCAGTTTAGAGGTCTCCCTATCTCTTTTATTTATTTATTTTTTTTTTTTTAAGTCACTTCTCCAAATGAGAAGGTTTTACCTCGGAAGTTGCGTATGAAATTTAGTGAGCTGTAGTCTATTTTAACCAATTAAAGGTAAATCATTATTTTATTATTTCTGAAAGAAAAATATGTCAATTCATAAAACAATTTTTTCTGAAAAGGAAGTCGTTTTATCGACCTAGTAAAAAAAGATGAACTTTCAAGCAAAAATAGTTAGATTTTCTTATGGAGCTTTATTGATTCCGTCTGCATTTAACAAGAGAAAAACGAGAAAAACGAGAAAAAAGGTGAAACGGGGTCATTTTTTTGAAAACGGGATAAACGGGGAAAAATAGAGTTATAAGAGAAATACTGTGAAGCCGGAAAATGGATTCAGTCTATTTTCAAATGAATGAAAAACTGCTTTTTTCACTTTGAATGAGTAAAACAAAAGAATGTAGATAAAAAAAAAGCAAAGTGGTCACAAATTGAAATTCTTTCCAAATATAACTGTCTCAAATTTACTTTGCTACATTAGACTTGGTGTGACTTTCACGTAAAAGGAAAGCGAAAGACTTGCATTCCTGCGCCGTAAAGCAGTTTTGAGCAGTTTGTCAGTTGCGAGGAACGCATGAGGGAAACTAAAGTCGGTGCCTCGAAAACTCTTGCCAGCTTCTGATGTACTAATTATAGCGACAGTCGCCACACGAGCGACTGTGTCTGCGAAAATCAAAAATAAATTCGACAAAGAACTGCGACGAGGAACATGTGGGCGGTCACAGAGGGTTACATTCGGTCATGCATTTACTTTCCCCAACGTCTGGGGGTCAATTTTCAATTTCCTGACGTTTAAATTAGCCTTCATAACTGCCAACTCCCAATCGAAGAACTTAATTGCGAAAAAGAAAACATCCACTCGTCAAAAGCCCATGACCAGACTGCTCAAGATAATTATTTCGTCATTTAATTTTGACTATGAAACGAAAGTGAATTTTCATTCTCCCTATTTTATTGAACAATTATTAGCATTTAAAATCTTTTCGCTCTGTAGAAGTTCTCTATTTTCAAATAGAAATGTGACTACAGAGCGTAAAAATGTTTAATTTAAATACTTTTTCCATAACACAAATAAACTTTTCGAACAGGAATTCACGGTTGTAAATTTAAAATTTTCTTTTAATAAAAGCACAAATAAAATATATTTAAGGTTGTCAAAGATTTGAAAAATTTCATTTCAATTCCCAGTTATTTCCTGATTTTCTCGGTTAGCAAATACCCTGTAACTAGCCTGGATCGTAAGCCTCTTAGAGTTGAAATTGAAGTGCATAGAAAGGTTGGAATGACGTTAAGGACTGACGTCACTCTAGGCGAGTGTTCGATGAGAAATCTGATTATTTGACTTTTAAAGATAATGGCTAGTGCGAACCTTGTTTGCGGATTGCAGCTGAGGAAGGATGCCTTGAGCAAGGCGTTCGGCGGGCGTCCGAGGATTAGTCAGACGTTCTTGCGAACGCCAACCGAGGTAAGGCTGTCGATGATTGAAGGATGACCTAGTAGAACTTGCAGGCGAACTTCCGGCGCTGTTTAGCAGACTTGTACTCCATCTCGAGAAAACTGGCGGCGTTGGACTTGGACTTAAGAGGACACCTGCAAATTTCAAGAAAGTTAGTAAAGACAGACCTAAATGTAAACAGGAAGAATCTCTTGATAAAAATCTCTGCAGGGATAATTTCTTCAGACTAAATTGAATACAAAATTCATCCAGTAAAGAAACTGGGAAAGATCGTAAAGGAGATTGTTTTCAGATCTGACTCTGTAATAAAGTAGTCGTCGTCATTTTAGATAAGAAAGACCAGGAATACAAGCTATATAAGTGAAGGATAAATGATAGTATAATTTTTTAGACTAAAGGTACTGTCAACCTCGGGATTTTATTAAAGAATATAGGCTAGCTTCATGTGATATCTGGCTAGTCTAGGGATAGCTAGGGCGAGTTAATCGAATTAACCTGGCTTGTAAGTTTATTAGTCACTTCCTATTAGCCATTAGCCACCAGGTACCTACCATTTGATAGGAAAGCGTATATAAACGAAATTGGCTGAACTCGAAAAGCTTGCAACCCTCTTTTACTAATCCGTCATAGTATTTTTAACGACAGTTTTTCTTTTACAGTATCTAGTTCTAGGTTTCATTTTTTGATAAATAAAAAATGATTACCTGTGGTTGGTTGTCTATTTGTGGTTGAGGATAGGGAGGAAAGGGATGTGGTTTTTGAACCCAAAGCACGCCAGCCACCGTGTTGAGAAGCATCTGAATGTCTTTTGAGTCTGAAGCCGTCTCTCGCGGCTGGTGAATTTTTGAACCAATCAGGAACATTCAGTCTCTGGAGTGATCTCTGCACCCTAAGCTCGTGTTCACTAGGTGTTCGTTCTCCCACCTTCTGCAACTCATTCTCCGGAGGCTAAAAAAATAAAAATAATAATTATTAGCATCTCAGATCTTCTTTTTTCAAACTTCTTAATTTTAAATCATAAATGGTAAATACTGATGATTGAAACGCGACTACGATTAGCACATAAGCAGATTAAATATAATAACGCCATGTTGAATTAAACGAGATTGTAAAGGCGACGGCATCCAAGTGGCTCGAGTTGAGTAGGTCGTTAGCGCGAGCTTCTTCAGATAATTGCGAGTAAAGCAGGTTGTGAAAACAGATTCTGATATCTCTTATTGTGCAGATAAGTGATAACGAGTAAGATGAATCCGAAAGATTCGACGTGAGGCCAATTCATAAACTTGGAAATTCAATTAAAAATGTCTTTTCATTTTTATTTACAACTTGGTTTCTACGTGACTAACATATCTGTAAAGGCTGCAATTAAACTAATATTCTTTTATGTGACACATGATGTAAGAGCTATTTACCTCCAAGAGGAACCTTGAAGTAAAAAAATATATTAAAGCGGTGACTATGCTATAAAAATATTTGTTGAATAGCTCATATGATTGAAAAAAAATTTTAATTTGCAGTCTTTCAGGAGTTTATTCTCAAATTTTCTATTTTAGGGGAAAATTATGAAGATGAGTACAGATATAGCGATGCGATTGAAGGTGAATAAGGGTATGTTGTAGAGGTTTGTTTTTGATGTGAACATTTGAGACAGCTGCAAAAACAGAACTGACTTCCAAGCAGCTCGTTTTGCTCCTTGCCCGACTCCTTAATTCTTGCGTCTTATTCTCAGAGAGTTCAGAAATTCTAAGAAACATTTACCGAATTATTTCTGCCATCAAAATTGAAACCAGACTAATTTACCGAATGAAACAAAATTGTATTTATTGAAGTGATTGAAATATTATTCCTAACTGTATATGCATCAAATTACTTTTTATTGCTTAAAAACTTGTTTAAATGATTTTTACCACCTACAAGTTTTCTATTACTATTAATAAAATAACTACATAATTCACCTTAATTTCATTTTCTTCATGACAATTTGTAATCGCAATCTCCAAGTAATTTTCTGGCAAAGAGACTGACAGATTCTCATTTTGAGCCTCCTTCATTAACTTTGAGGACATTTCGGTCGATTTTCAATGTTTAAACGATTACCTGATTGTAATTTTGACGACAAAGAGTCTGCATTGCACGTGTAAATTTTGAAAGTCAATGTTTTTCCTCGAAATTAATTCAAATAAGTGACATGCGGAAAAGAAACATAAGGGAAGAAGACTAACGCCTAATATCAGTTTGCGAGACTTGAAAATTCAGTTACCAGATCGTTGCTATGGAAACAATCGTATGACAGTAACAGCAAAGTCATATAAAGATTAAATTAAAGACAATTAAAGACAATTAAAGATAATAATAATGTAGAAAAGGTGACGATGCGATTTTATCAGCTGGAAAACAATTGGTGTAAAAAAGGAAATTTTCAACGAAAAATAAGTTGAATTTTGAAAATCGATTTAAAAAAAGGAAAAAAGGGAGAGAACAGGGAAATATTGTGAAGTCTGCATTTGTTTTCCCGAAAATTACGTTAATTTCCATCAAATTGTTAACTAATTTAATAGATAATAATTTATCGGCTCATTTATGTGAAAAGCTATACAATTTTGAGATTCCCGGGATTAAACGCGATTCAATATGAGTAGGGAATTGACCCAAATTAATGCTTCCGCATGATGCTCGAATGGGTCTCATCAAGCAACTTGGCAAATTTGCACACGCCAACACAATCACGAACATGTGAGAAAACTGATGATTTAAAAGTGACGGAAATGATGTGTGAGAAAAGAAATTGGCAAAATTAACTCAAAATTAATTCTATGGGAAGAATTTTTTTTTAAATTGACACATGAGGTCTAAGAGCTGTATTCTACTACTGTAGAAAACCTAGCCACAATCATAATTTAAAAAGACTATTTGTACTTTTAGACAAGTCATAAATTTTTTTCCTGTACGTAATAAAAGTGGTAATAAAATAATAAAATTTTAAACCTTTAAGAAAAGACCTTGCGACCTCAAAGCTCATAGCAAATGTCAAGGCTTAGGTGGGGAGGCCTTTGAAAAGTATCGATGAATTCAATCGTTGAATTATTTACGACTGGCTCATCTCGAGTAAGAAAGACGAGTGTTGGTCGTGTAATAAAAACTGGATATAGGTAACCTGCTACACGCGATCAAAAAAAAAGAGCACAACGACCCCTGGCATTATTCTTTAGAGCCTGTTCTTCAATAATGAACATGATGATTTATTTATTTAGTCAGAAAATGAGCTTCTTTAAATTATTTATAGCTGCTGGAACAAGCGAGGTAAAAAATATGATGTGATCGCTTCTAACGAATTTTACGAAGAGTAAACATAAATCACTTGGATTTAAAGGGCTTAATATGATTAATTTCTTCATTTTCATCAGCCTTGCTCGAAGGAAAACTCTATTGAAAATTCATTGCTAAAAATTTATAAATTTTCATTTTTATACTTCTCACTTCGAAGACTTTCAAGTTTGAAATCGCTCGAAGTGGAAAAGTTGAAATAGGAAAGTTTTTAACTTAAAAGTTTAAATGACCTGAACTTCAAGATCTTCTAAAGTTGTAGCAATAAATGCATTAGTTGTTGAAATGTAAATTAATCCCAATTAAAAACAGTCAAATCTTTGTCTCAAAAGGAGAAAAAAATTTCTCCAAATGAGACAAGTGTTTTTCTGAAAACTAGAAGGGAAGAGAAAACTTACCACAGTCAAGTTAGTTATTAGGTATGGTACATTGGCTTGTGCTTGCTTCTAAAGCTTTGCACATACGGCCACATGATCAAGTAATGTAATGTACAGTAAAGTAAGAGTAGATAACAACAGCACACGGTATTCCAAAGTGGTCACCCATCCAAGTAATTATTGCGCCCAACGCTTCTTAACTTCAGTGATCCAACGAGAACTGATACTTTCAGCGTGACATGGCTGTTATCTACAATCGAGATATATGCGAATTGTTTTTATTGTGTTTACGCATAGTTATACACAAATAATACCAATATATTTTCAGAAAATATCAAAATTCCACGTGGGCTGAGTGAGGGGGCGGAAAGGTTTACAGTGGTGAAAAATTGACCACGTGGTTTATGGATGATCCCCATGAATGTCTATGAAGAAATAAAAAAAAAAAGTTTTATTGCTCTATAAAATTTGCGATAAAGATAGCAAAACTTTGCGGTAATATGATAGTCATTGATAATATTTTTCATGTTGCGCTTATCCGTGGGAACCATGTTTTTAGCTGAATGTAACCGTTACATGTTTAAAAACAAAAGAGACGGTCACAAACGCGAGGCTAGCCTACACATTAACATGTGCCTCGTTAGGTTGGGGAGCTAAAAGAGCGGTTTATGATAATATGCATATACGTGCATACCAACACTGTGTTTTCCGGCAAGCCCAGTACTGCAGATAATCAAACAGAGTGTGTGGGGTAAATACGATTGCGTATAAAGTTAAGTAGGGTAATGTATTAAATGAAGTTTTTTTATTCCAACATTAGCACTTATACTTTAATACTTATACACAAAAGTGTATAAGTATTAAAAGTATTATTGTTCCATTTTCGATGATACTGGCAAATTTATATTTTCAATATTTTTTACAAAAAGAAATTCTAAATCGGTATCTGTAGGTCTAGAATTCCTTTTTTACATAAAAAAACGTTTGAAGTGAACGTTTTTTTTAGTTTATGGCTGCAGTATGGTAATTTATAAAGATCAATATTGGTTGAATAAAAAATTTTATAGAAATATTCTGTTTCTCTCTTTTTTTTAAATTAAGCAAGAATTGATAAATTCTTAGAAATTACTTTAACCGACATAAAAACATTTTAAAATATAAAAGTGAAAAAAATGAGATAGTAAAGACAACAATATATCATAAATAATGGCACAAGTGATCGACAATTATTATTTCTTGACGGCCCTGCTGGCATATACAGACACAGAGTTCTGAGTGTGGGCTCAATGCGCTCATGTGAAAATTGCATAATGATTCGTTATCTCGCGATGATGTCAGAGCCTGCACTATTCTCGGGGCTAATTTTAATTACCCTCTGCTTCACCTCCCAACTCCCATTATTGTTTCAAGCTGTACATCTGCCTCAACTGATGCAAAACCGAGTGTAAAACGGGGAAAGCAGAAACGCTTTGCAAAGCGTGTCTCTCATTTTCAGAACAAAAAATTTAAGTACAGACTTGGCTAAGGGACTGGAATAATGAGAACCTGGGACGATGTATTTTCAAGAGAAAAGGTCGAGAAACTGTTTAGAGACAATTTCAGGCGATTCTAACATCGTTCGAGTCTCGGGGCTTCGCGTTTGAGAGGATTCAGGTCTTTACGATCTTGATACTTGTGTATTTAAGAGTCCCAATGCACTGTTGACTTAAAAAATAAGAATAACATTTTTCGGTAGATTATTGAAAAAAAAGGGGAAGAAGATCTGAAGTAGACTTGTATTTATGTAATTTAATTTTCGAGAAAGCTTTTAAGTAATTTTTTCTTGAAAATTTAGGAAAAAAGTTGAACTTTTTTCTTTTCTAAATTTCGCGAAATCTAAAAAACAAGTCATTTTTTTAGGAAATACCGGGATTTTTAAAACTATATTATTCAAGAAGTGTTTTCAAATCTAATTAAGAATCACATTATCGCGAGTGATTGCATCATCGTAGGGCAAAGTTCATTGTCGAACATGAACAGCAATAATTACCGGCACTTGTGTTCATTCTCGCCTTTAATGTTTTTTGATTGAAGATCGAATGTCTGAACATATTAAAATTGCTAGGGTCATGCACTCAACCTTGGTAGTGTTTATTCGATTTATATTGGATAATTGTAAAAACATTTAGTTTTTTTTTAAAAAAAAAACATTTACAATTCAGAAATTCTTGTCAAGTATCAATTTCCTTACTTTATTCGAAGGTATTCGAAGCACAGATAAAAACTCATTTAGGGAAAAAAATTGATATTGACGAGCTTTATTTCTTTTCGAACAAATTGACACCTGTCTACCCTTTATTTAGGTCAACCACAAAAGCGTAAAATTCCAAATAAAAGGATTGACATATTTCACGGACATTTAGAATTGTATATATTTTTAAATTTTATAAGATATTAGCGAATGCTTCAATTTGAAATTGGACAATTCTAAAAGAAAAAAATATCAATTTTCAACTAAATAGTTGAATGATTAATCAAAAATATTAATATTTATCAAAATAATTGAATTTTCTTCTGGGGGTTTATGGATTCAATCCATACTTAGATGAAAAACGAGAAAAAGATGAAAAATTCTAATTTTCTTAAAAACAGGTGAAAAAAGAGGAATTCTGGAAAAAGGAGTAAAGACTGAAGTCTGCTAAAAGATTAAATTTATCATTGAAGCTTGAAATACTTCTTTCCGGTTCTCTGTTCAGGGTAAATTCCTAAACGAGGCCCACGCGAGTGTAAATCCGTCCGTGAGTACAGACGTCCATGTGCGTTTTGTTTAGTAACTTTCTAGTTATAAGTAGTTGAGAAGTTAGCGCGCTTGTGTGGGCATAATTGCGGAGAAAAGAACGCCCACGCATTTTGCAGATTCTTAAGAGGCATTTGACTCTCAGCATAGTCATAGACTCTTATGCACATAATCACAAAACTAACATTTTGCTCTTCACAACTCCATTCTCGTATCTTGCACCAATGTACCCTTTAAGCTTGAGCAACGACCGGATGTCTGTGTATGCAAACCATCCATTAGGGTTGGCAAATATAGCCGTACTAAAAATAATTATTCTAAAAACGAAATAAACGTCAAGCAAAGTGATTAAACTAGCATGATCTTTAAAACAACGATTTTTTAAAAATAGCTTCAAAGTTCAGAAAAAAAGTTTCAAATAAAAGGTCAATTAAACGTTAAAAAAACTGAGCGAGTGATGAGCAATGAGATTAGCAAAGATGTAAATTTGAAAAATTCCGTTGAAACTTAATTTAGACCAACCCTTCATGCAAAAATGCGTGAAGCTCAGTCGCATCTGACTTTAAAAATAGGTTTAACATTTTTCCTACCTTTTATCTGCGGTATTTAGTTCAGACTTGCGCAAAATTTGCAACGAAGTATACTCATTGCTCATAACTTCTTAAGCTTTGACATGCAACCCACTTTTCCAACTTTCTGAATAGTTACTTCACTGGCAATATTGCAGCTTACAAAAGAACACGCAATTACCATTTAAACGTGTAAACTCACATTTAGTCAAACAGGTGTCCTATTTGATAAAAGGTCTTTAAACTTTAAGAATCGTTTCTTGATTTTTAAAGTTGAACTAAACTGTGGCCCAATGATTTCTATATTCACTCTGTGAAATCCTTTTTTGCTGATGCGAAAGATACAGTTTCAAAGAGAAGATGAAATCTGAATCATTTCAGTTTTTCAGATTAAAATTTTAGTACATTTTACTGCTAAAGACGAGAGATTCATTTTAAAATGAAACTAAGTCGATCATTAATGTCTGAAAGTGCCCAATCCGAATGAGAAATTATACGTCTCATGCCCCAAATTTTCTCCACACATTCATTTCACAACTGATATATAAATATGTCACTGATCTCGTGATTCGGAAAGATATACTAGAAGTAAAGACTTCATTCTTAAAGACGGTAATTAAATCTAAAGATATCATCTTTTTTGGGAGTCCAATTGGAATTTAAATAGAGAAGAAGAAGATTAAGCAATCAAGACGATTAGTCAAATATTCTCATATCACTCCTACTTTTCATAAAAAATGTATTTAAAAAAAAAACGTAAATAATTTAAGGTAATTTGTATTTAAATTAAGGTTAAAAATAAATTTATTATACTCTATAAATTGTAGAGTTATAATTACCCTCAGCTTAATTATGCACCAATTGTACCTGATATAACTAAGTTAATGTATTCTACAACAGGAAAAAGAATCTGACCCAGTTAGAAGATTATAAGACTATTTTTGTTTTCAATATTGCTGAAAATTGCTATACTATTTAAAATTTTAATTGAACCTACATATTTTCTGATCATATATCATTTGATGGAAATATAACAATTCAATGAAAATCTAAAAATAGGATTTTCAATTTTTTGTGGAAGAATAGAAATATTACCTCTTATTAGAAAAGTCGTGTTGACCTATTTTAAAATGGGTCAGTTTCTGTTTTATTGTTAAGCTTAATATCGATTAAATGTCCTGATTTGATCGAATGTAGATATAAATAGTTCTTGATGACGAATGTGAAAAAAATGAATGATTTAAATTTACAAAAAAATTATACATACATTTTTAATCTAAATAATATAGGTTTTATAAAGACTAGACTTTTGTAATCTAGGAATAAAGCTGTGAAGAGTTCAAAAACCTCTTCACACTCATAAATCTATGATTTCATTCGAAATAGGGAAAATGGATTTTGTCGCGGCTTTTGATGTCAGCGATCACATAGAATAATATTACGTAAACCATTAATCATCGTCGGTACTTGATTCTGCATTGCGCAAGGTAAAGTGCACCGACTCGTATGCTAATATTGTGTACGTGGAGTGTGTCACCTATTTTGTCATCTGTCTGCGTTTGCCAAATAGTCGACATTTCTGATGCATAACGCGCTGGTTATCATTTTTTAAATAATCTGTTATTTAAATTTAATATTTAAATATTATTGTCAGAAAAAAAAAGATATTTCTCGGTCTATGTCTTTTAAGTCAAAAATATTAGCATCGAAAGCTTAAAAATTGAGAAACGTTTTCAGTCACCGTGACAGTTTATTAGTATATTTATGTCTGTTTTAAAAAACGAACTTTAATGTTATTTTTATCATATTATATAACCTTCCTACTTTATTTTAAAAAATTTAGATTTCGAAGGATTATCAAGAATTTTCAAGTATTCTATGAGATTTTAAGGACGTATAAAGATTTAAAGAAATTTTCAATGATTTTCAGCGATTACAATGATTTAATGGAATTTGAAGTAAATTTTCAATAGACTTTACAGGATAAATTCGAAAAACGATTATAAGAGATTTTTTTCAACCAATATGAGGAAGATTTTAAGGGATTTAAGGAAATTGAAGAGATTTTTATACTTTTTAAAAAGATTTTGTGGATTTCATGGAATTTTAAGAGATTTTAAAGAATTTTAAGCTAGGTATTTTAAATGAAGTAGATTATTAAAAAAAAAAAAGTATAAAAAGCACACGTGTTTGTCGGTAATTTTGTCGAGTGTTAATATAAACTATAAAACCGTAACTCCTATTTCGAGGTTGTACTAGTTTTGGACTCACACCACCCGCTTTCCACTTCCGGTTCATTTACTAAAGTTTCAGCGATAGGTTCTATGTATTGTGCTTGAACCTAGGATATAATCAGTGTCTACCTGTTTCGTAAACTATACAAAATTGTGTCGCGCTTTCAGTTTAGTTTTAAATTGGTTCACGTTGAACTCTGAATACTTATAGACTGATTGTGAGTAGTAAGATTCTAAACATGTGTGTGTAGATGTAAACTGTAGGCGTATGCAGATGAGTGCATATGTACTGACATGGGCGCCCACCTTTGTACTTTTATCCCGGAATCTGACAAAATGGTGTCTGTTTACACGATCGTCCTTAAAGCCCGATTCATCATTAACTGGGTATCACGTGTTTTCGGAATGCAAAGTTAATTTGCCTTTGATCACAAAAAAAAAGTTTAGTTTTTGTTACACCTTAATTTAAGTCCGTTTTTAGGCTTAACTCTAGATTTAAGCCCACCTTTAGTCTTAAAACAAACTAAGACTAAAGACTTTTTTGCAGAAACTGGACTATGGCTATAAAACTAAACTGGCTATTAAACAAAACAACACTTTCAAAGATCCAATATTTTCATTCATTTATTTCATCTAAACAGAGATAAATATCCTAGTTTTAGTGAATTTATTATTGCAAACATAAAGTTTTCAAAATCCAATGCCCTTAATGAATAACTGTAAAAATCTCTACTTTTTGAAGTGGATTTTATGGAGTGTACATCCTTAATAAGATTCTCCATAAGATTTCTTGAAGAACTCAAACTGGAGTACCAAAGCTAAGGAGACGTTACACTCTACAATTACAATCAGGTTTATTGAAAGATTAGAGAAAGAGATGATTGGAGCTCGAAAGTCTGGAACCTCATGGACATGTCATGTGCTTCATGGAGAGGAATGTGAAGCGAGAATGAAGAGAATGAGAACTATTGCTATACATATAGTGAAGTGACACAACTGTAGAGTAACGCGAGCATCTCGGAGGCCAACCGAGTAGAGTCGACTATAGTCGGGTTGAGATACACGTCGATCAATACAACATGTGGACGAGCATTGTTGAACTTGTGGGTACTGAATATACATATATACATCTGTACGAGGACAAGAGAACGTTACTTGGAAATGAAGAGTACTTGCTCAATTTTTTCATCTAAGAAAATGTTGTCCAGCACAGGTCTATCATATGAAACGACCAGTCACGAGTGCCTTGGCTTCCTACTCCCCTGCCACGGATTTCCATTTCAAATTAAGGGCTCGAGGAACTTCGTCTTACTCTGATATCCAAGAATTTATTTCCCTTAGGTTTACGAGCGGAACGTGTGCCACTTCCATCATGGATGAGCAAAGAATTTTTCAAGCAGAATTTGAATTGCTAGATGAATAATCAATAAGACATTTTGAAGAATGAATTGCAAACGTCTAAATTAATATCAAATTTGCATAGGTACACATGCAATTCCTGCTTATAAAAAATCTGTATCTGTACGAAGGATTTCATGAGCGATTGTCCACTAGATTTTGAGAGTAATAAATCCCTCGCTCTATACTTATACCACCACTTGAAGGCTCTTTTTTTTTATTGTTTTCGCGTTTATAACCCCATTACCAGTTATTTTATTCTCTTGGCTTGTTGATAATAAATCAAATGACAACGTCTATTATAAAAGAAGAAAACATTTATGGCACGTTCACCCAGTCTTGAAAAAAATATAGGACCGATTTTTTTTCATATTTTATGACTTTTTCGGATTAAAATCTTCTCTCTAAATTTGAATCAGTAGAACCCTCGACTGTGGAGTCAGATCAATAGTTAATAAACTTTGTCTACAGAGATAATTGGAGATTTTGATCGATTAAGTATCTTGAGGCACCGGAACTAAAGATGCCACGAACTGTTTATGGTAGTTTATGCGAATGAAATGATCTCGGATTGCAAAATGAGGTGAAAGGGATTCGCAAGTCGAACAAGGAATCGATCGTGCAACTGGATTGACACCCATTGTTGAACTTAGTGTGCTGTATAGCAACAAAGGAAGAAAATATGAGTACCGCAGGCGAATATAGCAAAGAATAAACAACGAGTTGCACATTCAAGCATCTCTTTCACGCTTTTCCTTCTCTTTATGTTCTCTCATTATTCCCTACATTGCTAGTAATTAAATTCAACAATCTTTCATCTCTCAACCACTGAATACATCAAATCTTTGCTCAAAGATATCAGTTTCATTAAAAAAAAACAAAATAGTAATCAAGTTTTACATACTCCTAATCTATAAGTTACTTCCGTAAAGTGAAATATCTTCGCTAATCCTAATACTATGTTTGCAAAGAGATGTAATTACCGAAAATTAAATTCTTTTAATCAAGTAGAAATATTCCTATAAATCATTATTCAGTGTATTTTTATTTTCAAAAAATGTGACGTCTTTTTTAACCCAGATGTCGTTTAAGATTGGATCAATGACGCATTACGTAATCGGGAATAATAAAACTCGGAGAACAGGGATAGAAGAGACTAAAAAGTGAAAAAGGTTGAGTGGAACTGGCGCGATGCCCGGATCGAAATTGCTCCTGTCAGGTTAAATGTGCCACAAAAAAAAATAAATCCACGTAGTAAATACCTCGGCCATAGAGACCACTGGCTATTAAACAAAACAACACTTTCAAAGATCCAATATTTTCATTCATTGATTAGTTTAGAAGCAAACAAGTACCTGTCAGTTCCACTGAATCAAGTTGGCAATGGTAATCCGCGGTCTTATTGTATTCAGCGAATTAAAATTATTAAGACTGAAAGGAATCTTCTCCTCTGATAACTATAGGCTTATTAAAATCTCTCACGCTCCAATTAGCAACTCGAGAGGGTATTTAGATATTGAAGCTTAAATAAGGATTCATCTTTTCTATTGGAAAGACTGATGTCGGCTAATTGAAAATTGTCTAGGCTTTAGGAAACTTCGTTTACTTTCGATATTAATAGACTTGTCGATATCAAATGTGCCTAGGATCTAAAGGACATTATATAATATTGAGATTCAAGTTTTGTGAGATTCTTTAAGACGAGTATTCCATAAAAGGGAAGATCTTTTCGTTAGAAAAGAAAAAAGTGAGCTATGCACGGAAGTTATTTACGCATGGCTAGTTGTTGATGAAACCTGAGTATGTCTGTCTGCAATCCTTCACCTACATAAGGGAAGGAATTGCAAGAGATTGAAAATTGCGTCACAAATCTAAAGCAGTATTTCAGCATTTCTTTCAGTATTATGTACACACTGATAAAAATGAATACTTAAACTTATTATCTTGATATTCACAAGTGTCAATTCGCACCTAAGTGAAAAACGAGAAAAAGGGGAATTTTCTTGAAAACAGAGAAAAATAAGAATTCTGAAAAAAGAGGAAAACAGCGGAGTAAGGGAAGGACTGTGAAGCCTGTATTTATATCAAAGGGATAGCCATCTCGATATTCAACCTAAATACCTGAATATCATTGTTAAACATCTATAGCATTGGTTTTAATTAAAGATGTCTGTCCCTACTCAAAATACACAAAATAGAATAGAACAATAAACAATAAAGTTTGAGTTAGAAATTATACGAATTGTATAGCAATCTAATTAACTATATTTTGACAGAAATGATTTTCGCTTGCAAAATTATTTGAATAAATTAAGAAAATTCTGTTTTCACCAGGAATGCGCTTTTAGCAGGGAACGAATCGGAAACAGAAGAGGTGGAAGTTGAATGGGGTTGTTGAGTTAAGGTGATCACAAAAGAATGAAGGACCGAGAGTAAACAAGACAGAAGATCGATTCACTAAACCCTAAATGACAGCAGCAGCAAGTTAAATATAATAGCGACTCTGTACAACCCTGTTTCTTAAGTAGATGCCAAAGTTTAAAATGGAGTAGCAAGTGGAGCACTGACATAAAATAAAAGAATCACAGTTACATCAATTATATAGCAGAGAAAGAATTAATCTCTCTCCACACAGAAATTCATCTAATATGTAAATACAACTGTAAAGTAGAGCGTTTTGGAAATAATGATATTCTGAAATTATTAACCAACATTCATACTATTTTGGTAGCTAAAGTAAAAAAAAAAAAAAAAACAGCGAGAAACTTCACTAAAATTACATTGCAATGTAAATATTTTCCAGGACTCATCACTTGGATTTTGTCGCGGTTTTGATTTCTTCTTGAGTAAATTTGTTCAACACGTTTGAAGTGTTTATTTTCAATTTATACGGCACTGATAGTTTGATACACGGTTCTAGTTGCAGCTGCACGCTCGTCTTCGATACTTATGGCACGAATCGTATAAGAAATTTCAGCAAATAAAACTGTCCTCAGGGTATCGCCCGAATATCGATGGAATATTCTCATAGATTATACAGCACACGTATAAATAGTACATACTCTTCAGCGAGTTTGGTTAGTGCAATTTGCATGGTTGTCCCGGAAACTGGTGGCACAATAAACGACAAGTCAATGCCAATATTTATACTGCAAATTATAAGAGGTCAAGTTCACCGACAATGTATTTGCTTTTTCTGATTCGAAAATGAAATCAAAAAAAAGTATTTTAAGGACATGTAATATTTTACTATGAGAACAATTTAGTTTCGTCAACTTCACGTTTGGAATAATAAATATTTTTGGCTAAAACTAGGCCACTTACCTTCGTCTGTACAAAATGGAGGTAAATAGCCACGTTTTAGCAAAAAATATTGATTATTGCCAGCGTAAAGTTGGCGAAACTAAATTTGCTCTTACAGTAATTACCACATGCCCTTAAAGTACATACTTTAGAGTATCAAACTTAAAGCAATTTCAAGTCGAAATAATTGTAAAGCTATTTTGTCGATTTGATTAGTTAATTATGCATTTCATAAACTTCTTAGTGCTTCATATTTTGTTTCTACTGCGTGAAAGGTGTTTTCAGTGAAACAGTTCATTGTGTGGGGGATATTAACCTCCGTGAGTGACTCCTTTGATAATCCGTCTGCGTATATCAGCCTCAAGTTTCCGGAAGAACGGATGAGAGCCCTTTTGAAAACCCCTTTTCTACGAGGAAGGGAGATCATGCCTCCCTGACTTGAAGTTTCTGCCGAGATCGCACCTCGGAAAGTTCTCTCGATTCAGTAGGATTATCCAAATAATATTATTTAAGGGTAGAGTAATTAATCATAAATTGAAGATCCTAATAAGCAACTCAAGTTTCCCTTCAGATTTTACTTTTTTTGGTACTGAAAATCCTCTTTTGAGATTATTTAATACTGTGAGGCCTGTTGTTCCTATTTCTCGATTTTTCTAAAAGTTCTGTGTGTTGTGATAAAATAATTAAAAGATTTAGTTCCACGAAATTGAAATTGAATAGGGCACAAATGGGATTGTTTCGGGCTACCTCGAGTAGAAACATTCGGGTAAACGTATTCTGTAAAGCACTGTGATGCAAAGTAAGTGGATGAAGCACACAATGACCTTGCGAAGCTCTTTTAAATCCACTATTTTACATACATGTTATTCACTCTCAGCCTACCTGCTGCAAATTGAAATGATCTGTTTTTAAATCCAGATATGTTCCACTTCAAGGTAGACAAACACCAAGTTAATCTGGCTGAACTAATCACAACTCAAGCTTTCTAAAAAGAAGAGTAATTATATTGTTGGGAGTGATCTTAGCTGGGAAATTAAATTAGTTCTAGTATTGACTCCAGATAATTTTCTTAGCTTTGAAGTGTTAAGCGATCTTAACTTGAGATGAATGGATAGCTAATTGACTCAATATTGATCAATGAATTTCCACTTTAGAAATTAATGGAGAATTGAAAGCAACGAAAAATATTCATTTTATTGCTCTTAAAAGCAAATTCTGTATCAAAGAATATTTATGGCGCAAATTCTACTAAAAACATCGAATCGAAATGCTTTCTATATGGAATTAAAGATGCGTGAAAGTAATCCTGTGCATGAAGAACCTCGAAAAGTGAAACGTCGATTAAACATCGATCACGACTTCCGGCGGATGATGCTTCCTTCTTTGGTCAGTCGCGCGACAACCTTGAATCGCTTTCATGATGCAAAGACAATCTTTGATTAATAATCGAGAACTTGTTTAAAATTCGTATCAAAATTCTCAAGTAGGAATAACTTTAATAGTATATAATTAGCTTTCCCGGTTCGGCAATCAATAAATTATTAAAAGCTAATCTTCAAAGGAAGCCAGGAAGTAGAAAAATGTAATAACAAAGTAGAAATTTTATGTACATACTTGCATTTTAATATTTTTATTTAAAAAGCTCATTGAAAATTTATCAAGCAAATAGATTACTTTTCAACCAAAAAAAAAGCATTTTCAAACAAAGAAAGAAAAGTAAATCTTCTTATGGGGCTTTATTGATTTAATCCGCAAAGGGGGAATTATCTTGAAAACAAGGGGAAACACAGAGAATAAGAAAGCCTGTGAAGTCTCGAATGATTAGAATTGGTGAAGGTAATCCACAGATCCGATTAAACTGATAATTTAAATGATCCAAACATTCTAAAGGACCATAAAATGGAAATACAAAATTTGAAGATTCCTGATGCCAGGTGTGTCCTATCTTGACGAAATGAAACTAAAGCATCTGTTATTTCAAAACTGGATAGAATCAGATAACACTTTAAGTTTTTATAACATTTTAAGTTTTAGATAAATGGTTTTTTTGCAGAAGAGATTTTTTAAAAGCGGAATGAAACTTTCTCTTTACAGAGACAACATATTGCTTCGAATTAATGATCTTTAGAACTCTTAAATCTTGGAATTCTCTTCTTGAGAAGTTTCGAGAGCCAAAGGCTCAGTCAAATCAATTTTCAAGCACTTATTTTTTTTCTATAGTTTAAAATTCTGAAATCTAGAAGCTTCATTTCCAAACTCCTAAAAAATCAATTCACATCTAGGAGGTGAGTAAAATTTGATTTCCGAAGAAAAGACACTTGGCAAGCGAAAGCCTCTTTTCTAATCAAGGAAATTGATTTCATCCAATCCATTCAATGAGTAAACTCGAGTATCATGAAACCTTGAAAGAAAACAGAGAGATGATAAAAAAAATAGAAACTTTGGAAGATCCAAATTCTGAGACAAGATTCCAAATTTCAAATAAACGGATTTTTTACACAAGAGATCAGAAAAAAGGAATGAAACTCTTTGAAACTCTTAAACCTAGAAATCCTCTTTGACTTTTGAGAAGTTTTGACAGTCGAAGACTCAGTCGTATCCTAAAGCACTTATTTTTCCCTACAGTCTAAGATACTAAAATCTAGTAGCTTCCTTTCCAAAATCCTCAAAAATCAATTCACAATTAGGAGGTGAGTGAAACTTGATTTTGGAATAGATAACACTTTGCAAGTGTAAGCCTCTCTTTCAATCAAGAAAATTGATCATATCCTATCCATTCAATCAGTAAACTCGATTATTATGAAACCTTGAAAGAAACCGAAGGGGATGATAAAAATCGAAGAAGACAGAAGTGCTGGACCAAGGGCGTGAAATAATAAAAATAACCTACTTAATTCAGGACCTGAACTTGAAACTTTGGAAGATCCAAATTCTAGGATGACAAGAACCAGAATGAAACTGATAGTCACAGGAAGTGAAAGAATACTGAAAAAGAATAATGAAATGCAAAGTTGAAAGATTGAAGATTTAAGGTGTGTCCTACCTTGACGAAATGAAGGTTCTCCTTATCTAGGAGGAACTCCATGGATTTGTGGGGTCGTTGATTGATGTTGGAGCCGCAGGATGCGTCTGAGGGTGTCCTGTGACCAGCGCCAACAGGCGACTGGGGTACGTGTAGGGCGTTCTCGTTGGCCAGGTCGCCGGTTCCACGAGGACGGCTGGTGTGATTCAGGTTGAGCAGACTGCGGGTCTTCTTACCCGCCGAGGAGTTGGTGGAGGGCGCTGGGACGACGCCCTCCTCCGCGGCGTCGAGGTCGGTCTCGAGAAGACCGACGGGCCGATCCTGGGAGGCCTGCATCGTGCGGGCCTTCGCCATCTCGATGACCGCCGGATTTCCAAGGTCTGTGGTAGCGCGCCGGCGCGACGAAGAGGTCGTCGAGGTTATTCTGCTACCCAGCGCCCCCGCTCGGGGTGGCTGTGGCGGAAGGGGTGGTTTACTGGACACTGGCGGCCTCCCATTTGAACTACAAAAAATAAAAACTCTTGTTAGACTCTGATGGTAAACTCAACTGATTTTGCTTGTCAACTATCATTGATTATTTTGCGGTTGATAAGGGAATTCTTTATTGATAGGAACCGATTAGAGCTCGACAGATGGCATTGGGGGTTCTCTTTTGAATAAAATTAAGACAGTTACTATCGTTACTATATTGAATTCAATTTGAAACGCTTGTTTTAAAAAAATTAAATTTTCAATAAAAAAGATGGATTTCCAAGTAAATATTTGAATTTTCAACAAAAAGATAAATAATTTTTAACAAAAAAGATAGATTTTCAGCCAAATAATTGATAATAAGAAACTCATTAGAACAATTGTCTACGAAGAGAGGATAGAGAAATACAATACTTTTTATTTTTAGACTTGTTTTATTAATTTCTATTCTACGTACACTTTCTTCCTGAAAAATTATTCAGCTTTAAATACTTCTGTTCGGAGTAGTTAAAATTTACTGGAGTCTAGAGCTTTTGAAAAATCTGTTTTCGAAAATGATTTAAAACTGAACGTCTGAAATATTTTAGTCGTAAATTTTTTCCAGTCTCCTAAAACTCTTTTAAATCACTTAAAATTAGATCCCCTTTAATTTTTTGAAATATCTAGAAATGTTTGGGAATCCCTGAAAATGTTTTAAATTCCCCTAAAATCTTTTGAAATATTTTGAAACTCCTTAAAATTGATCTGTTGATTTTGTACGTCGTTTTAAAATTGAACGTCAGCTTTTAAAATTGATTTATGGTGAATAAAATCAGAGGCGTGCGAATAGACTGGGCTACCGTTTTAAGAAACTGTTGCGGTGAATGTTAGGGCAATTGAGTTTATCATTCGAGTCGATTTAGTTTTAATTCGAGTACCCTCAGTACTAAGTGGTCATTGACTGCCTGAGTCGCGTCTATAATAATAAGTAGGACTTAACCCCGCAGTTAAGTACGAGCGATGGACTCCTCAACTGACCCTATTTTCATATCCTCAGGAATTTCTATTACACCCAGTAATATGTGTACTGCTATAAAATACTTTGAATGTTTAGATCTTTGGATTGCAAGTGCGTAATTGAAAGTTGATAAATTACGCATATTCCGCTTAAAAACCGGTTGATCTTCGCGTTCAAGATTGTTAATAAAAGCACTGATCTTGTCCTACGGAATTATAAACTTTATTATTACTTACCGCATGAATAAATGCTTCTAAACAAATTGTTAAGAAATATGTATATCTATTTAAAAAGATAATGTTAAATCCCAATGCACCGGTCCCTTTTTAAAAAAATTTAAGTTTCATCTGTGTGCATGATACTCATGATGTAATTCGTCCGGTCATAATGTTTTCGTTATTAGTCTTCTATGCAAAATAGAGGTGACGCATTCATTTCCTTCTTTACATTCTGTACCTGAGCTGAATGTGAATGGAATTGACGAAAAGGGAATGGTCAATGCCGTTAGTCCGTTTGTCAATTTATCCGCCCATAATGTTTCGGAAATAAGCCAGGAAATAAGTTTTTTCTGATAGGAATCAAAAATACTCGTTTTTATATGAGATTGGAACGAGATTATTACAGGGTGGATTATTTTTTTTAATCCCTAGAAATGTTCGCAAACCCCCAAAAATTTTAAGAAATATATTGAAAATATATTTAAAAATTATTATTATTATTATTATTATTATTATTATTTATTGACTTAAAATAGATAGGGGAATTCGACAGGCTAGGCAAATGAAAGAAATGTCTTAATCCACAAGACCACCTGGCGCCTTATTAATTATCCTCTGTATTTCTTACATATCCAATTCAATTTCAAAAAAGAGTAGGACTATAGAGCGAAAAAATATATAATTATGATATTTATTAAGTAAAATGAAGAGACAGAATTTTGAGATTAGAAGTTGAATCTAACACCCTTAAGCTTGGATCAATCTAGATTCTTAACTGAATTCTTTCTGCGAAACAAAAAGTGATGATAGCAGTTGAAGAACATTAATTAAGAGGATATACTTTGCGGAACGAGGTCGAAATTACGATGCGTAATCTTTCGTTCTGCGATTTCTTCTGAGTGTCTGAAGCACCGATAGTCGACATTGAGGGTGGAATTATTGCCTCGGACGATATAACTTCCGTGCAAGGCGGACAGTCATTTATGATACGGCCTTCTCTATTGGCTCGCCATATATGTACAAAGTATAAACGCACTAAAGAACGGCTGATGCTCTGATTATCTGACTTTTGATCTGAAATGTTTATACGAAGTCGAAGAGTATTTCATTCATTTAATCATTTTTAATTCCCCAGTAAAAAAAAAACTATGCGATACTAAGAACATTCTTTATAAATTTCTAAACTTTAATTATGTCTCTAAATTAATCCCTTTTTTTTCAGAAAAATAGTTTAAATTCTTGTATAAATTCTTAAATAAAAAATTGACCCCCTTTCGTCGATGAGCGCATACCAGAATGCGCAGAAACTAATACGCCGCGAAACAGATGCGAGGATTAAATATACACAGCGGCACATGGCACGACACTTTATTAATCTTATTCCATTCCAGTATCATTCCGGAAGTCATTGCGCACGATTTGCAACGGCAAGTCGCGCGCAGATAATAATTTCTGGTGTGAATTAAAAAAGGTGCACGTCCACTTACATCAGATTACAAACGTATCAAGTATTATGCTGGGATTCTTTGAACGCAATTTTGTATATACGAATGGAAAATTCAGTGGATTAGCGTTCAATTCAGCTCTTTAAATTCCCTTCCCTGGCGCTCTTCTGACTTCAATTACTCATCTAAATTAGGATCAATTAATTTATTTCTGAGACGATTTACTTAATTAGTAGAGAGAGGCTAATAATATTTTAAGTTTAGATATTAGATAAACAATGGGACGATTATATGAAATACAGTATTGAATAATTTCGAGATCACTTTTAAATTTTAAGGGTACTTCCAATTGATTAGAATAAATGATTATTTCTTAAAAGCAAAAGAAGCAAATCATCGTACATAAACTGTAGAAAAGCGAGGCAGAAAATTATATGATTAAGATACTTAACACTATGCTAAACTTTTTTAATTTTTATACTTTATATGCAAATGTTCATATATTTTAAACTGATTATCAGTTAGAAAATTATATGTCAATTAATCATTAAAAAGCGTTAAGTTCTGACTCATGATTATGAGCACTTACAACAGCATTTTTATTCGTCAACATTATATCATAAAAGTGAAACCGGTTTGATCATATTGCCATTTCTGCATTTCTAGAAAAACGACGTCAAGGTTACAAAGTTATTGCAAAATAGTCTAAAAATATGTTTCCAAATAAAGCATCTATTTATAAATTCAAGAAAATAATCAATTTTATTCGTTCTGTGGGAAGTAAATAAAGTTATCACTAAACTTTATCCACCACTTGAAAAATGTATAGCATGAATCTCTATCACTTTTGAATAAAAGATATGACTTTGAATATAAATAATCACTTAGAACACTTAGAACGTAGAAATTTCCAAATAAAGAAAACATGGAATATTAATTGCTGAATTTTTAAACTCCCTTAATATCTTAATTTCTTGAAATTGAAGTTTACCAAAAATTATCTTAATTTAAATAAAGTTTAATATAAAAAGAAGTTCATATTTGATACAAGGAAAATGTAATTAATTGATTATTATGACTATTTAATAATTAATTAACATAATTATTCAAATTAAAATAATGGGGCAACTGAAAAATCCCGAAAATAAAAATCGCGGACAGTGCGAAATTATAAAACAAGATAAACACATAATTTTCTGCCTCTCAAGAAAGTAGAAAAGTGATTAAAGCCACTACGATAGTTTTTCTACTCTAGAAGGTACAATATTAAAAACTCCTTAATAGCCAGAAGTTCATTTAATATAATTTATTTTATCTTCCATTCTACTCTCATCTATTCTAAAAATTGCCCATATAATCGTAGACATTATTTTAATAATAAAATACTGACTTATCGAATCTCACATTCCACAAGCCAGTCAGGAAAAGATATTCTATAAAAATGATGTTTCCAAAGAAAGAAAAAGTTACTTTGCACTAAAACTATCTGTTTCTAATGGAAAGATTGATTATACACTATAAATTTATCTCTTATACTTTATTATTTGTCTGTTATATGTTTGATGTTGATAAATTATATCTAATTATAGATGTTATTAGCAAAAAGTTCTTTCATCCCTGGTATCAAATATGACTGGGTCGAAGAATAATGCTTTTGGCAAGTATTTCTTGAATATTAAAGACAAAAGTTAATATCAACTTTTGCTAAAATTCAAAATGTAGTAAATAAAGGCACTATTGTCTGAAAAATGTTACTGGCAGTATCCAATTTTTTTTTCAAGTTATACCCTCTAGGGAATGTTTCAATGAATGGTATCTTTGTGAAGAGTTAAGCGAAATTAACGAAAGTGCAGCCAATTAACAGAGCTTGTCTGCGCATGATCTTCTTGAGATTCTTGTCCAGTAAAACTCTTTTTGATATGAGCTACGATTCTTAAATTACGTTCTACATTTACAACACCCGGTGATTCATCTTTTCGTGCAGTTTCGTGCATCGTCGACAAACTGGTGCTGAATAAAGTGTATAAAAAGAGAGATAACACCCAGTCTAAACTATATATTATACATAGTAGCACCAGATGAACCATTAAGCTTAACGTGTGACTAAATGAAAAATATTGGAGGATAGAAACAGCGAGAAAAAGATGGAGAGGATTTAAATCGAGAAGATAAGGGACCGCATCGTTCAGAAAGGTCGTGGGACCATAAGTGCCCTTTTTAATGGAGACGACAGACTGAGATAAAACGAAATATAAAAAATTAAATTAAATTACAGCTTTGAATGCAAAATTTAACTAATTTACTTAAGGTTCTATCGACCTTAAGGAGCACATTCTCATCAGGGCACTCGCGCTTCGCGCTCTATATTTGATTTAAAGCTCGCGCTCCGCGCTCGGCTCTGTTTAACAATATTTTTCACCATTTAAACGAAAACTACCCATCCTATTGAAAAATGGCCAAAGGAGAACTTGTAGATCTTTTTAAGGCGAATAATTATATTTCTTATCATTTTCTCTGCATCTCGCGTTTTTTGGCTCAAAATTTGAATTTTCGATTTTTTAAGGAAATTCAAAAAGTTGTTATGCGGATCCTATAGGGCGTTCAAAAAGAAACATTTTTCATCTTTAGACTTTTTTTCATATCGTGCGTTGTTCGGCTTCTAATTTAAGTTTTCTTTGATTTTTTTGGATTTTCAAAATGTTATAAGTCTTTCAATTTTGTTTTGATCCAAAAAAGTCATTAAGAAAAATTGTTCGACTTTTTGAGTACTACGAACGTGCGTCATTAGAATTTCTAGATTAAAAAAAAAGTGGTTTCAAAATTTTTCAAAATGCTCCCACTTTTTGAATTTTTATCCAAAATGGCTGGCCAACGAACTTGACCTTCATTTTAGGACACTTAAAGAGTATACCAAAGGACAATCCAATCTGTCAATTCTTTCGAAAGTTATCGTGCTCACAAACAAAATATACGGCCACAGACAGACAGACAGACAGACAGACAGACAGACAGACAGACAGACAGACAGACAGACAGACAGACAGACAGACAGACAGACAGACAGACAGACAGACAGACAGACAGACACATTCGTAAAAACATGTTTTTCGGGTTCAGGGGGTCCCAAAACGTGGACATTTGACAAAAACTGGGGGGGGGGAAATTTTGCACAAATCTAATACCTTCTCTGATGAGAATGTAATAAAGACCCTACAAGAGTTGGAGGAGTTGCTCAAAAAAGGCAACTATAGTTAGAGTTGCAGTAAATTCAAGAAAAAGGAATTCTGTGAAAATGTAGTTACAAAATATCCTTCTAAAGATACCAACTCTAATTATCCGAAAATTTATTTCATCATTAATCTTTTCAGTAAGTTCGTTATTTGTAGCGAGTTACCAACGCTGATCAAGTGAAAAGAGTCGAGAAGAAGAAAACTAAGTGGAATTGAGAAGAATGCAAAGAAATGAAACTAGGGAAGAAAGAATCCAATGAAGTGCAATTAAACGCATTAAAAAGGAATGTAACACTTCATTGAGAATCCACTAGTAACTTGTGGGCGTACATAGTACAGTACACGCACAACTAGCAGCAGCTGTTCGTTGACTCTGGCAGCCATTATGAAAGAGACGATATCACTGACCTTACTGTTATTCGAAAAAGATATCGGAGTCAAGAGACCTGACTAGAATGTTTGCTTTCAATTTGCTGCAGTGTATCTTTAATTACTATTACTAGTTACTTGATTACGTATGCCAACCAAAAGTACACGTTTTTTAAATAATAAAAAAATAGATTTTAAGCAAAAAAGGGAATTTCCAAGCTAAACCAAAAAAAAAGAAGTTTTATCAAAATAGTTGAATTTTGAACGAGAGAAAAAGGAGGAATTCTTAAAAAAGGGAAAAAATAGGGAAACAAGGGAAAGACTGAAGCCTAGTATAATATGTCTACTAAGTTGGTATTCAAATAACTATCCGAAGCACTTGCAAAACTGCGATTGATATGCTTAATTTCTCAGGCTATTAATTAGGTAAATTATTAGTTTATAAATTTCCCTACGTGTGAATAAATAATTATTGGCATATGTAGTTAATTCTTTAAGGTTAAAAACGTCACACGATAAGTCTACCTATTAATAATTTAGAAATAGAATTTGAATGAATAATTGACTAATAATTTCATTTAAATATATTCAAATTTTTTCTTTTGTAAAATAGGAAAAAAATTCATTAAAATTAGTAAAAACATTATGTATTATAGATTTCCAAGCGTACATTTCTACCTGAATATTGAGAATTCCGAAATTTTCCGGCAACACTAAAAATAGTCTAAGAAAGGTCTACGATAGATTCTAGGCTTAGAATTAGTAACTCTAGAAATATTATGGTAAACCTTGTATTCATTCACTATTCACTATTACTTGTCTTGATCCTTTCCGCTCCTCCACTTTCTACCTACCTCACTACCTGCACTATGATCTAAAGAGAAATGACGCCGTGAACACTCGACAAACTTATTCAATGAGCCACTGAGCAACATAATTGATTGGAATTTATAGTGTTCAAGTTACGACTCAACTTCTTTAGTTACTTAATTAGAATTATCTTTTTATCCTACTGAACTCTTTCAGTGCCTATAGTACGTAAATCTAAAACCCAGTCCTAAAAAATATATACCTTCACCTCCATGAGAAAAAAAAAAACTATCTACTCTTTCTTAAAAATTGAAACCTACAAAATCTGCATTCGCAGCTGGAAAATTGGGCAGTATTATGAAACTCGATAATTTTTCTAATGTTTACATCCGTTCCCATTATCGTAAATCGTGTTACACGACACGACACGCAAACAATAAATATCTTCTACCAGGAAAGCAAAC
Source organism: Synergus gifuensis (assembly GCA_904066015.1). Lineage (NCBI taxonomy): Eukaryota > Metazoa > Arthropoda > Insecta > Hymenoptera > Cynipidae > Synergus > Synergus gifuensis. Next base: position 1,862,222 of record CAJFCO010000121.1, read on the forward strand.
GCAAAACCCTGAGAAAATCTAATTTTCTCTCTTTTTCTGTCTCCCTCCAAAGTCCAAACAACTCTACACTAAAGACAGCAAAAGAAAACAAACCGATCGCATAAGCGATGAAGCCTTCAAAGTCAACTATTTCAAGAGCATCTGGAAAGAAATCCGGTCGAAGGATACGAGCTACTCAGTCCAACTTCTAAGATTCGATTCTTAGTCACTCCAAGAAAATTCCTAAAATACTCAATAACCTGACTCAAGAGAAGATAATTTACCTGACATTGGATGCGCTCCTTTCAATATCTGCCGGTCTCTTCAGCGTTCTCGCCGCAGCTTCCTCCTCTCTTCTAATTTCTTCAGCCCTTTTCTCTTCCTCGGTGGGGTGGAGAGGAATAATAATATAATCCGGCTCTCCTCTTCGTTTCTGTGGTTCTTCAGCCCTCACACGACTCACTTGCTGAACTTGTTCACTTTTTTTCTGCACCTCGGAACGCGGCACTTTGGATCGACCACTGAACCTCAGCTTAGAAAACCTCTGGAGGAATCCTCCGAGGCCACCCTTCTTTCTCTCTGGCATCACTGTCACTGTGTCGCCCTTGGCCGTCGAGGTTCCGGCGAGTCGCTTCGCCACCGTCGACATCTCGCTCAACACTGGCCTCTTGTGCTCGTTGTTGTCGTTGTCGCTAACCCTGTCTTGATTCCTATCAACTTCTACAGCCACTGCTGGATTGCTTGTGCCTGTGCCACTACCACGCCGGTCTTCCAGCGCCTCTGGTGGGGGTAAACCGGCGTCACGAACTCTGTGAACAGTGTGAGCCTTCTCCAACTCTCCAGCCCCCTTCTCTTTCTCCAATTGCTTCTCCACCGATTGCTTCTCGACTACGACCCTCCACAACCGTTCTCCAGATCCATCTACTACTTTTTGATCATCTTTCACTGTTCTCTGATCATCAACTACCGATTTTAATCCACTTTCTTCATCTTGTTTCGTATTCTTCGGATGATGCTCGCCAATGAAGCTCTTCTTCTTCATCACCTCATCAACTATACCTTGCTCCGTACACTGGATAGGTTTGTTCTCCAAGCAGGGATAATCTACCTCGTCGTCTAATCGACATCTAATCTCTTCTCCATAACTACCATCTTCTCCATAAACTGAAAATAGATCCGAGTTTTTTTTTATCTGACTCAATAGCGAATCTACTTCCTGATTTGCTTCCTTTTTTTCCTGAGCCATTTTCTGCACTAGATCTGCAACCCTCGATTCGTCAACTTCGTCACAAGCGTTCATCCGAAGAAAGGGTTTACTCTGGATCGCTTTAATGTAATCGCACTGCTGGGCGAGTTCGTAACTCGCATTATTTAAGACTCTTCTTCCAGAGGCAGACCTTCTGAGTGAAGATCGATTTTCCTCGTCGTCTTCCTGGCACGAAGGCATAGGTCGAAGATTCCTCTCGTTGACCTCGTACTGTTGGGCCAGCTCGTAACTTGCGTTGTTTTTGACACGTTTCCTCTGTTTGCTGGAAGTGAGTCTCTGAACAGTTTCCATAGCGGCTATCACTTCACTCGTATTCCCGGCGGCTGTCGCTTCTTCGACCTCGCGCTTGAACTGCTTTATAGCCTCGTCCACAACGGCGTCGACGTCGTTCTCCATTGCCATAGCGATTTCGAGGACGTTCTCGATCCTGTCTTGAGTCTTCACGGTTGAGGTCACTGGTTTGTCTTCTAGGGGAAGGTCCTCTTCTTCCTGGCAGTTGGGGGTTTCGTTGAAGAGCAGCTGCTTCGCATCGACGGATTGTGGATCTTGAGTCCGAACGGATGATTGCAAGACTTTCGGGTTGTCATCTTCTATTGTCAAATCATCTTTCGCTATAGAGTCATCCTTCCTGATGGATTCATTTTTCTTTATTGTCTCCTCCAGCTTTTTAATCTGAGATTCAAGGATAGGCCTGGATTTTTCCTCCTGGATCACGGTCACGTCCGCCATTTCGATGTCTTCTTCTTCGCAGAACTTTAGGACATCATGGGTGGAGCTACCGCAGAGATTTAGGTCCACGGGGACGCTGGTGACGCGGGTATAGTTTTCGAAGACCGTGGTCTTGGAGGAACCAAAAGGTGAATATCTTCCGAGACTGTCGTGGTAAGTGGACTCCGAGACGCTGCAAGGCAGACTGGGAGCACTTTGGGATTTATCCGTGAATCTAAAATTAAAACTTGACTTCTTGCTCCATCCTGGTTGGTGCTGGTGCTGCTGTTGGTGGTGCTGATGATGCTGGCTAGTCACCATATTGTTACGTCCAGCGGCCATATTTGAGGTTATATTTAGCCTGGCAGTTTGGCCCGATTTTAAGCCGAGGAAAGTCTCTTGCTTGGTCTCGAGACCGATCTCGCGAAGATCGATTGTGTTGCGACAGTCGAGGGATGTCGCGTAGTTCGCGCTGGAGTCGCCAAAGACAGTCGTACGAAAGTCGTCCTCGAAGCGGTCCAAATCCGAATGCTGGGGCCCTCCGAGGATTTCGTCTTCGTCGAGGTCCTCCTGGTCTTCCTCGTAATCGTCGTAGTCGTCGTACTCGTCGTACCACAGGCCTCTGCTGTTGCAAAAGAAAAATAGTTTTCGTTATAGATTATGAATTTTGCAGCTAATTGTAGATTTAATTCATTTAGAATGTGGTACAATTTTATGTTTATGTGGAATCAAAACTTTTCCTAAAATTCGATTTTTTTAAAACAGAACTTTTTTTGATTCGTGGTAAAGTAATTAAACTTTTGGAATCATTTCAAAAAGCAGATATTCGCAATAATTACATGAATAAATTTCTAATTAGTAGGTTGTTTGATACAGTTATAGAAAGAAAATCTGTGTATCTTTCAGGGTCAAGACTGACACTTGCAGGCCAAGAAAAGTGTAGGTCACGAGGCAATAGATACGTTTAGACGATAGACAGTGCCAACATTCTAACCGCTTTGAGGTTTAAGGTCGGCAGATAAGAGACCTTCTGTTCTCTGCACTGTCTCTCGCGAAATTATTTGCGAATTTTTGTTTGGTACACAAGAGTTCTGAATACCATTGAAAAATTAATGATTTCCATCTTCACAAAAAAAAATAGTTTGCGTAAGTGGGACTCAGAACAAAAATTTCATTGATAAAAAAATTTTTTCTTGGATATCTAAGAAAATTTGTTTAACTAAACTAAATCTTAGTTGAGTTAATAAAATTTAGATTTATTTTTGTTTACTAGACTTCAACAAGCTGACAGAATTTTTCATAGTTCGTTGCTATTTGCAAAGATTCTAAAAATACAAAGAAGATTTTAAATCAGGGTTTTTTTGTAAAGAAAAATGTGAGAATGAAAATGATTCTGAAACTTTTGTTGCTTACTAAAATATACTGCCCGAGGCGGGTTAAGCTATACATATAGACTACTAACCAGGGCTGCAATACTCCAGACTGCCCCTGTTCCCTGTTGATAACAAATTATGAAATGTTATGTCTAAGCATTGTTTGAGTACTCAGTTCTAATAATATAACAATTTTCACAGCACAAAATATTCTCAAAATGGGTTATTTTTCTTTCAAGAAAATAATAGAATAATTCTTTTGAATAAAAACAAGGATTTTTAACTAAGTATTTAAATTTTATATATATGTTTTTATTATTAATCAGTAGTTTAATAGATAAAAAAGTGAGATCTGGGCATTTTCATTAGAAATCATTTTCTGTATATTTGATGCAGGATCCTTTCCAAGTTCAAATATCCAAAAATTTTGAACAAAGTATCAATATTGCCATCGTCCAAACTTTTCTAATTTGACCACTCGAAATACTCTCTAGAATTGAATTAGTTAAATTCCACTGATTCTCACTGAGAATTTGACTTTTGACAAACTTTTGACAAATTTCACTGTTTGAAATCGTGAGAAAAGAGTCATTGAGAATCAGAAGAATTGGACATAGAAATTGATTTGATGTATTCAAAGTTTCGCGCCCTGGCCTGGGTTGGTGTTTTAAAAAATACAGCACTGGGGTTGCGACCTAGTTGACCCAGTGCTACCAAATAAGCGACTATTAATTCAACTAGACTTGGAGCTATAGGTATCGGAAAAATGATAGGATACATACCTCTGCCTCCCGTTGCTCCTGCGTGTCCTAGATAAATCGCTGTTCCTCTTAGAAAAAAGAGGTGCGAACCCATTGGACACGATCTCTTGACCTACGTCTCGATCCTTTTGGCAGGTGTCGAGACTCTCGAAGCTGCGATAAGGCCTGATTCGTGGGAGACTGTCACCCGGTGGACCCGGAAAGCCGTTGGGCACCACCCTCTCGTAGTCCTGTTCGAGGCTGTCGGGCGATGTGTTCTCCAGCCTCGAAGCGTTGGATCGATTGGCGTACTCGAGGGAGTCGAAACTGTAGCAGGATGGCGAGAAAGTGGCGCAGGTCCTCTCGAGCGATTCAAACTGGAGGAGAGAACTCGCTCTCGAGGATCCCGAAGACCTTGATGACCTTGGAGAAGTCGGAAGGTCTTCGCCAAAAGCAGAGGTGTCTTCGTACCTTTCGTGATCGGTACCGTTTCTTCGGCGTCTCTTCTTCGGTACCACGGAGTTACACTCGCTACCGCTGCCGTCGAGCTTCTCATCTTCATCGAACCCAAGTCGATCGAAACATGGAAAAAAAAAAAAAAAAGAAAGAACCGTGAACATCACGCCCGCAATTGTACATCGGACAGATAAGCATCAGTTGAACCTACTTTTCCGGATTCCCGTAACGCTCTTCCAAACAGTAATTAGTATTAATTAATTGGAACTGGGCAGTGCTGAACTTTCAATTATTTTCTAGATTGTAAACTAAAACTTGGAGCGAATTTATGGATGCATATAAGGAAATATAAAAGAATTTTAAGGGATTTCAAAAGTTTAAAAAAAATCGCAAGTATCAAATAAAGATATTTTCAGCTTTAAAAGATTCACTTTCCTGATTATTTTCCGTCTTATATAGTCCGGAAAAGTCTTTTCAACTCGGAAATGACCCAGAATTTTCCTAAAGTTCCAATGTCAATAATTTTTCTTATGATTCAACTTTATTAATTGAAAAAAGGGGAAATCTGTTTTTCGGGATCAGGGAGTCTCAAAGTATGGAAATCTAAGGAAAACTGGAGGGTCAGGTTTTATACAAATTTAAAATTTTCTCTGACGAGAATGTAAAAGATGCGAAGGCAGAAGCCACAGAAGTCTTTTTAGTACAGCGGGAGGAATGTAAATAAAAGCAAATAAACATTTGACCGGGAAACCTGAATCGGAAAGACAAAGACTGAAGTGAAAGAAGAGATGAGCTGATGAGCAGACAGAAAGGTAAACAGTAGAGGAGTAGAGAATGTGAGGGAGTGTCATATGTTACGTGTTACCGACTCAACAATCACGAAGTCGACGAGTGAACGTATAATTCTATAAGCGCTACTTCCGGTTGAATGAACCGGCTTCCTGGAGTACTGAGAGAGTAGGGTGTAAGAGGGGTTAAAGGGGGTGTAAATGGGTGAAAAGACCCTTCTCATTGGTTATCGAAGGAAGACCCACTTTTCTGAACTGATTTCATCAACTGGGCCACTCTATTACTCTTTAGAAAGACAAATATTATGATTATGAGTTTCTAATGTACTTCTAAAAGTTCTTAAATTCCGAAAATTCTGCATGATTTCAGAGGATAAAGAATTGAATAACAAACCGCGCTTGACTACAAATCATACTGAAAACATACACGCGTTAAAAAAGTCCCTCTCCCCCATGGCACACACCATAGTTTTTTTTTTAAATACGTGATTTCAACGGTTTTTCATGTCTATGAAGTGAGACTATGAAAAACAGCTGAAATCCCGCATGTGTTATAAAAAGCACTTTTACTGCACGTGTACTTTTATAATCGGGAAGTGATCATTCGACGTTCTTGCTAATTTCAGGTAGCATTAAGGTGATCTAAATTTAAGCTCTGAACAAAAGATTACGTGACATTAAGGTTCGCACGCGCGTAAACCACGCGACGTGAAATCAACGTTTAAAAGTTTGACACAAATAAAACGAGACTGCATTTTTTTTACCTCAAATTTTGAACAGATATTTGTAGGTCTGAGAGGGGTGAATAGTGAAAAAGATGTGAGGGGTAGTGGGTATTGAGAATCTAAAAAAAAAAAAAAAAAACTTCCAACAACTGAAATGTTAAAAAGTGTGAAAACGAAATAATAGTGAATAACAAATTTCAGTAAACTTGAGAAACATTTAGCTTAACCAAAAGCTGTACACCCTCGCTTAAGGTGAAGGTAATTACTTGATCTTATTTCACACATTTCAAGCTTACGGTATCTGTCGCAAGTATAAATTGCTCAACGAGACGAGATGCTTGAATTTCGCAAAGAAACTAGTATGATTGCATAAGAAGAAAGGGATTGGTGCATTCGACAGGCATAGGTACAGCTATAACGATATTGAAGTCACTGACCTGCAATTCGTCACTGCTATCAAATTTTTCTTGTACATAGTGTTCTGTCATGTTAAGTAGTGTAATAAATTCACTTTTGAAAGCGAGAAGGGTGTTATTAATTGTAATAGGACGTTTAACGAGACTGAAAACGTCAGGAAACTGAAAGTTGAATACGTTTAATGTTTAAAATGATTAGTTGGAACTAATTGGAAATGCATTTAAAACTAGTAAATTGCTTAAATGTTAAATTTCAAGTTGAAGATTTAAGTTTATTTTAGCTACTTAAAACGTTGAGATGAGAAAGAGATAGTGAACATTTCAAATGACTTTTAAATAAAGCATTCTTCACAGATCGGTTCACTGCAAAGTTCTAAAACTTGGTTTATAAAAATAGAAAGTGAAATAATTTCTTATGTCACGATGACGATAATGAGTATGTTGAGTGAGCAGTTTGTGAAAAATGCAGTTAAGAGTTTCAAATAATTTAACAGCTAAGTTATGAACTAAAATTATATTAGCAGCCATTGCTCTTGTCTCCTGTTAAAATTTAAAATATTTTGCAAGTAAAATCTGGTAAAATAAACAATTAAATTTATTCGACACATAGACCTCATTTTGAGTTTGTGTTTTAATTCCCCTGTGTAGAGGCTATCAGTCTTGCTTTCTCGCAAGGTCGGTAACTCGGATCCCTAGATGTATTGTCAAGAACACAACTGGTCTCTTTAATTAAAAATAATTGAGCAAATAATCAAAACTGTTTAATGTTCTCCACCTAATTTTAAAGCCAAAACTGTAAAGTTTATTTGCTAAAATAAAATAAAACCCGTCCCATTATTGTTATTCGCGTGACCGCGGTTCAATTGATTGATTGATTTGATTACTAAGATTGAGAAAAATTGTCATTAACATATGTATTATGCAAAAAAAAAATAAATATTTTAAACTATATTTCAAATGATAAATACCTGCTGCTCTCTGGTTAGCTTTTATATGAATCACACTTTCTGTCTCCGAGTCTGAACCTAACCAGTAGGTGGTGCCACTGCGATCAGAATCGCTTTGCAAATCGTCTGATGTTTCCTCGAGAATCGTCTCCAGGAAGTCAACTTGTTGCATCAGTAGAGTATCTGTAATCAAAGAACAATAAAAATTTATTATGACAAAAGAACTTTTGGTAAAACTTAATAAAATTGTTTTAAAATTATTTTAAATTTGACTGTATAAGAATTCTTTTAAAATGTATTCTAATGTAATAAAAATCTTGACCTCGAAATAATCAGAGTAATTTTTATTCCGACTACTCATTGAATTATTGAGTCTCGTATCGAGCAAAGTCATGAATCGGAAAGCAGGAAGTTCAACATGTTTTTGAAGTTAATCAGATAAGTTTGGCCTCTGAAAGAAAATATGTATCATGGACCATGGTTAATCGCACGTTGCTCGAATGAGTCAAGTCGGTTGGCAATATAACACACAAACTAGGACACTTTAATGAACTGCAATCGCGATAAGTACCAACGTCTGTGTAAGGCATTCTATTCTAGAATTTCGTCGGCGAAAGTGAAACGGCACTGTTCAATGGAAGCGGCACGAGATTCTCATCGTCCACCATACCGATGTCAGTCATACTTAAAACCCCCGGCAGACTTAAATATTTAAACAAATAACCCTTTCATCCTCTTTCCTAGACTCATTAAATAATTATCATTATTACCAAACAGAGATTTAAATTTAGATTTGATCTATTGTTCAAAAGAAGTTAAAAGAACAGAGTGGCCGCTAAACCTTCAGAAAAAAAATTGAAAATAGTTTAAAATTAATAAAGCTTATTATATAACGAAATCTTCCAGCAAAAAAAATCTACATTTAAATCATGGGTTTTAAGAATCCATTTGGAATAATTATTTCGCCAATTTTACGTTCGCATAGAGAAAGATTGCCTAGATTTATAAGCAAAAAATATTTATTATTGCTTTGCTCTATAAAGATTCATTGAAATGATTATCCGGATGAGCAAAAAATGAAGCTGATTTTTTGTAACACATCCTTTCAATTAATTAAACCTAAAACTTAATTACATATTCCTGATATCATTTTGTTAATAACCATAAATAATTCATCGACTGTGAAGTAAAATCACGGATGCAAATCAGTAGAGTAATAAGTGTGCATTTTTTTTTAATATTCCAAGCAGAGCAGGCAGATTACTTTTATTATTTTTCAAACGACAGTCAATAAGTGTGAATAACTTGATAATTTCTGGTTTCTGCTGCAGAGACATGAGTCAGTGCATTACATATATAAGCATCAATTTCCAGGTAAAACAATTAAAAACAATTAAAACAATCCTTAAAAAAAATAAATGATGTAAAAGACAAAGACAAAATCAAGAATGCTGACATAGATAAAAACTAAGGTCATATTTTCAGGTTTAAAGCTTTTAGATAGTAAATTGTTTCTCGTTCTCTTTCCCAGTGCTTGAAATACAAAAAGATAAAAGAGAAAAGCAAGGTAAAAAGAAGGATTTCTGGACTTGAATCTTCCTATACTACTTGATCTACTACTCGATTACAACTTCATTTACTTTTACAGAACTGCTAATCATTCGCGGAAACCGAGGCGGAAACCAACGATTTCTTTCAAACTTAAAGGAATTTCAAGAGATTTTATTTAAAGAATTTGAAGAGGTTTCATCAAGATGTTTCACTAAATTTCAAGACAACATTTGTAATGAGTTTACAGAATTTCAAGCGATTTAAAGCGCTTTGGATGATTTTAATGAACTTGAGGATATTTCGAAAAAATTTTAAAGAATTTCAAGAGAATTCAAATGATTTTAAATATCTCAAGTTTCAAATAACTTTTCAAAAATTAAAAATTTTTTTAAAATCGACTTTCCTTGTTATTTTAGCTAAGCGGAAAAGTTCTTTCAAACCGTAAATGGCTCGGAATTATCCTATAAATCCAATATCAATCAATTTTCATATGATTCAACTTTATCAATTGAAAAAAAGTGAAAAGGTCACCAAATCTCAAAATAGATAAAAAAAAAAAAAAAACATAAATAGGTGAGGATCTGTGATGACTGTCATCCTTATTTATCAATGAATTCGGAAGCACCTGCGAATTCATTCATGAAAGGGTACATATTTGTATTGCAAACATCGTAATTAATGGTAACGTTTCCTGTGCCACTTGTCTTCGAGAAATAGTGGTTCAGTGACCCGTTATCAAGTTCTGCAGACCAAAAAATCTACGACAATATCTCTTTCCTTGAGATAACCATTTTACTATTTAAAACGACATAAGAGACAAATTTGAGAATGATAATAAAACTATTATTTGCTTATAATGTACGTTCGGAATCCGTTTTGTAAGTTTAAGCTAAGTAAAAATAATTATACAAATTGAGTGAATAGTTCAGCATGACAATCAACGGGTTTGATGTCCGGTCACTCTGCTGTGGAAAAAGTCGCATTTTGTTCACCATAGTTCAAGGCTGTTCAGCCCCGCCTTTGTAGCAAACAGTACTAATGACTAATAATTAGTCAGTCTTAGACAAATTGCAAGCTAATTTTAACTTTCTTCTCATAAATTTCCTAACACGAAGAAAAGTATTACGAATTGCAAGAGAAAGAATTTTTTACTGTAAGTTGATATATTCAGCAGCTCATCAAATAATTTACACCCAACCAACTTGATTTTATTACACGATATAATTTATAATATATTTTCGAGTAATAAAACTAAGTTCCGTTTGCCACACAAAATGCACTCTCTCTCTTATATATACTCTCACGTTTATAGACTTTCCTACAATAAAAATGGGCCGTTAATATGGTAATATGTTGAAAAGATACTGAGGTTAACCAGTTCATGAGAAAAATGTATCTGTATAATAGCAAGCATGCTAAGTCACACCTGTTCAAGAATCTATACTTTATAATATGCCACCGATTTCAATATACTTATTACAGTGAAGAAAGAATCTATAATTTTTAACTATACCTTTCATTATTAACACCAATCTATCTTTACTTTTCAACTCTTCAGTTGAATTAAGTCAATTTGTGAAAGGCACAAGCCAATTAAACGACACAATTAAACTTCACCTTTCATTACAAATAATTAACGTCATTCTCGCTAATATCATTTGTTTACTTCGTTCAAGTTAGTCGTAATCAGCTAGAGTGCGCGAATAGCGAGTCCAAGTATGTTATTTTCCACGAGTATAGACACGACCCGATAATACTATCACAATAAAAACGCATGCATCTGCTAAGATCAAATTCACACCCACTCACATCAATCGTTTAGCTAAGTGTAATAGAGTTGATTCGATGGATTTGAAATGATACATTTCTCCATTTCGAATCGTTAATGAACGACGAGCAGAGCCAGATATTCCAATTTCAAGAGCTCAACACAGCTAAACTGTTTTCGATCTACTCACTCGTGCGTTAATTTCTTAATGAATATCCTACAAACTCGCTACCTGATGCAGCATCACTGCACTGCTTTATCTGATTAATCAATTAGCTTCGTGATTATTGCAGTGTAACTTACATTACGCATGATGCGACCATTTACTGCTTTATTAAAGCACAATATTAATGCGAAACTGATGTGGAAAACTAGATCCAAGAGATATTTATAGACATATCTATAATAAACTTCACGGATCGATATATAATTTTTCATGATATCAATTTTTCCTAAAATTAGTTGCAATTTAGACACAATTTTGCGTCATATTTAGAATTTTTATTAGTGAAAATACTAAATTCTACCAAAAGCACATGCAAGATATTCTAGTTTTATAAAAAAAAAATATATGATACTTTAATTTCAATATTTTTAATGCAATCCACCTTAAATGGCCTTTAAAGTTTTATATATTTTTTGCAATTATTTAGTATTTTCAAAAGTAAAATTTCTCAATATGAGACGCTCTTGTTCCTAAACTAATGAAGGAAAATTTGATATTATAGCTTTCCCCGTATGTAATTTAACATTTAAAAGTATAAAAATATGAAAAAATAAAGAATAAATAAAAATAAATAGCACTAGTTTGATTTATTATAAGTATCTCCATGTGCATTGAAGATTTTCCAGGTTTTCTGGAGTACTGACCACAGCAATGTAATCAAAAGAAGCAACAGGCGAGAAGCAACAGGTGTTTTCCACGTACATGACGTGCAATGCGGCAAAGCACCTCAGCACTCATGCAAGACGAATTGTAGTATTGCAGATTGCAGAAGAGTTTTAAGAGTCGAGTCTGGCCTCGCGCGCATCGAGCCGCAAGGTGCAAGCAGAAAACTAAGAAAACCAATCGCGTGCCAACTTCTCGAAGGACGTATAGCTCCAATGGAATATCGAGTCCGGAAGAACTACATTTTTGTTCTCTACTCGCGTACATGCTCGACAGCAAAAATGTTTACATACCAAATAGGAGTCATTCGAGTTACGCCTCTTTAATTGCGTACTAGTTCCTTTGAAAAAGATGTATGAGCATCTCTTTTGTTTTCTTTAAGTTATTCTCACACAGTCTATACAAAGCCTGGATGAATAGCAAAATTGAAAAATAGATAGGAGAGAGACATGGCCATTACATTTAAAAAATGCAATTTTCAAAAGAACGTTTTATAGAACCTGAGATTTCTAAAATACGTTCAAATTTTTTCATTTTTAGTAAGAATAAGAGAACCCGTGAAATGGAATTGGAAGGTTTATAAGTATTTTTGTTTGTGGCGTCCCAAAATAACCATATTTATTTTTACAAAAAGTCAAATATAAATTCATAGCCTACGTCAATGAACTAAATACAGTTGTTAAAAGTTTCTAAAAACTCAGGGAAGATTTCTCAAGTCTTTGAAATATCTCATGGAAGTGAATTGAAATTCAAAACGACAGTACAACAATGAAAATGCAGGAATTTGAATGACACGTCAAAACAGATGAAATAACAAAAATATTCATAAACTAAATGAAAATGAAATTATTCCATAAATTATCTTTCACTGTCATAACAACAATATCATGTCTCTAAAACTTTAGCATTCCACCAGTTATCTTCATAACACTATTTTTTAGATAAATGATTTTTAGTATTAATAAAAGCAACCTTTTTAACCTCTACTTCAACATCATTGATAATCTCATAAATGTAACAAGTTACTCCAGTAACTAGATTTTGAAGCTGCCGATAATACCAGCTTCTTTGTTTTTACATCTTTAAAGTAATTAATATCTTAGTTACATCTTAGAATATTTATTTTATTCGATACTTCGATTTAAAAGTTCTAAATATTCTTAATATATCCATATATTTGATATACGAAATTCTAAGCTGCCGATAACAACCCTCACAATTACTTTATTGCTTCATAATTAAATTGGAATTTATCCCTTGATGCATAATATATATAATAATTTATCAGACGAGGCCATTTGCATAAATCTACACAGTTATTGACATTTGAGTAGTTTCTCAGCTCAATTTACGAAAATTAAATGCAGTTTAAACTACATATTTATTACAGTTAACTTGTTTATTTTATTACAAAATAAATATATTTGGACCGAAAATAATGAAATAGGGAAGCATGGAACTTCCGATCCCGGATCAAATATCACCCCCCAGGTATAAATTGAACATGACGTCGACTCTTCGTAGTCTATACGCTCTAGATACCGCTTGGACTCGATCATTACCGCCATTTCCATCGCTTAGAAAATGGCGTGGCTTTGCATACAGATCGTATGTTAATGCTGTTAATATGTAGGCTACTTTCCATCGAATTAGCTAAGGTTCCAAGGTGAAGTTAATGAAAAGCTACACGGACTACAGGCCGTCGAAAAGGCACCAATAGAAGCGATTGGCTGTATGTTAGTTAATGCGAATTTCAATTCATAAATAGATGCAGAGAAAATCTCGAATCTACGCTTAATTGGACTTGAATGCAAAAAATTTAATCAATCACTGTCCTTCAGAGAAAAATCTACAGATAAGATCAAATCTTTCCTCTTATCGATTCAATAAATTAAGACAAATATTCTACAATTCTATTTTTATCGCAGCTTTTATGTATCTTTTTTTAATTTTCTCTAAGTTTTCAAAATTAATAAACGTTCAAAAAGGAATTTCAACCAAAAGAAGAAAATCGCGTGAAGAAGTCTTAATTCGGACTAAATGCTTACATTAATTGAGAATGAAATATATACGTCGATCTTACAATTTCACTTAATTGGTCTAAACGATCGAGATAATGAGAGACAAGTACTTCTTAAAATCGTCAACACGATTCCAAAGAACATCTAATATATTAAGCAACAGGTCACTGAAAAATAAAATTTTTAAAAAAAGTATTGGATTTCCGAAATAATTATAATTAAGAAGAGAAGTAAAAGAAACCTATTTAGAAATAAAATATGACTACGCCATTGAATGCATCCTTTCGTTGGATAGCCCCTTTCGTTATAGTTTACATACAAACTTTGCATCCCTATGAAGATTTGTATCTATATGGAAACCTTCAAAAATAGAGACGCGTGAGAGAAGAGAGTCTGAAGACGCAGACGAATGCGCACTTCCGGTCGTTAAAACTGGATGTCTTATCGGACTAGGGACTCCTGAATTCTACACGTGAGAATAAGTGCTTTTTGCACATGTAAATAAATGAAAGTTGCAATTAATGAGTTAAAACTCTTCTGAGTAAAATTCGAGATAAAATTTCACCAATGAAAATAAAAATACATAATGAAAATACTGACTTATAATCAAATTAAAGCCGCAGCATTATATGCAATCTTTAAATATTATTAGTATTAAGGTGCACTTCTCGTGATTTCACAACTATCAAAAGTTACACAACTTCCGGCAATAAAAAACCAAACAAGAGGAAGTTATTTTTTTGACTCTCAAAAAATTGTAGATTTCACATGTATTCTTACGTAATTGAATTTAACATATAATGGACAACTATTATTAAATAGTTGTTACTACTTTTCAATCAAAAAAGAAAAATTAAATATTTAAATTTTCAACCAAAGAAGATTAATTTTCAACCTATATGAAGAATTTTCAATCAAAAAGTTTGATTATCAATGAAAAAATTAGATTTTCAACTAACTATTGAAATTTTTTACGAAAAAATATGATTTTCAACAAACTGGCTAAATGTTAAACAAAAGAAGTGAATTGTTAATGGAATAGTTCACTTTTCAAAAGCAAAAAATGTATTTTCAACGAAAAAGATTAAGTTTTATCAAAATTGTTGAAGTTTGAGGCAAAAATAGTTGCAATTCCTTATGGCGTAAAAAAGAGAAATTCTTTTTAAAAAAGGGACAAAAACAAGCGATTAAAGGAAAAACTATAAAACATGAAAATTCCATCCCAATATGCAATTTTCTTCTGATTTAACTATATATACATATATAATATACTTGTAAGTGCCCAAGCACAGGAATGCATGTTAAACTCAGTGTGCTAAGAGAGGAAGGCCAGTTATTTTTTTACGATCTATTTAAATATAGGTGAAACTTTGTTTGAAAGTCCCGGTTATGAAATAGACATAGAAGTGCGTGACGTAAACTAATTAGAAAGAAAGAAAGAAAGACAAGGTAAAAAATAAAAGAACAAACCATTAGCGCGTAGATCCTCGTGCGTGGACTGAAAATTGTTATGATGTTGGATTTGGAACCCGTAGGCCGGAAGCCAGGGGTTCGGTCCGTTCACCAGGTCCATGTCCGGTCCCATCATAAAGTTCGAGGGGGATTCTTCATCAACATCATTCTGACGAAAGCTGATCGTCGACGTCGACTCGCTCATCTCCGTCGGGAGCACCTCGTGATCCTGACTTTTTTCGTTTCTCGTTCATTAACCGCTCCGTCGAACTGTGAATCCCCTTTCCGCGTTTCCTCGAGGGGCTTCATGAGCTCTTTCCAGAGGTATCCGAGGCAGCCAGCCCTCTTCATCGACAGATCGCTAAACCAGAACCAGCCCATTTTAAATTCAAATAAAATACCTTACACCAACGGCGAAACGATTCTGGCATGAGAAACACAAGGAACATAGAAATTGTCGAGGGACCGTTCACTTGAAAATTGATTCTACGTGATTCTACTGATTCTAAATCTATTATAAGTATGGAAAATCATTGATTCCTCCAGTGAATGGTCCTTTGGAAATTGTGAATCTGTTTCGCCATTGTGTCGAAATATGCGAGGTCAGGGTCGACTTCAGAAACTTCCGGGCTCCGAAAAATCATTGCTAAATCACTGATTTAATTATACTATATTAATTTGAATAGATATACAAAAAGTATCCAAAGAGCATTGACACCACTCTAACTTTAATAATATCAGATCTTTATCAACCAGAGATTAACTCAAATCGTAAATTGTAAGGTAATTAAGAATTGATACGATATAGGAAAGTCGATAAATATAATCAATCGAGAGGTCAATGATACTAAGTTCCATAAATAATTAGAGATTGTAAACAAGTTTCCTGTGATTTGCTTACCTACGACAAGAAATATTTAAATCAACTTGGAAGATGTATTAAATATTAGTCACAATTCAAAATAAAATAAGACAATTTGACCCAAGAATTCTAATTTTAGAATAAGTAGTGATAAGATTCGGATTCAGAGTAAAGTGCACATCAGTTTCATAATTTGTGTACTGCTATTAAAATGCAACAAACGCAAACGTTGATACCGCAATGTGGTTTAGTGCATAATACATATAAGACCTCAAAGAAGATTCTTGTTTACTAGCAATCGAATCGTCCTTGATTCGCGATCAAATGAAAATGCGTCGGATGCTTGAGTCAAGTCTGCCCACTGTACGGTTTATCTTTATTATATAAAGTAAAAAATTAATGTTGTAAGGACCGGCTAGTCCGGCTTTATCAAAAATTAAAATTTTTGAAAAGATTTCAATATTTCAATTATAAACCCAGAAAACTCTAAGCCGTATAAGCCGACTATAAAATAAATAACGGATAATTAAATTGCAAATTCACCAATTCACATTACATATGTATTTATAATTCATACAAGTACGCAATATTTAATTAATTTAATATAATTATACTCAATGATATTGACTCGGATATTGAATCAAGTTTCACTGATAATTATGTAAATATTCTCTATTTCAGATAAAAAAATCTTATTTATCAAATTCTTTTATTTCTTTTTACCTAGAAAGTATTATGGTGTTAAATCCCGTTTAAAACTTAAAAATAGAGTTTAATGGTTATTAATCGGCACGTTCAAGCTACTCGAGTTGATACGCCTGACAAGGTATATAATTACACCTGGTGTATTTTTATCGATTAACGTCAGTGGGGACTCAAGATCCCAAGAAGAAGTCAAAAAAAGTGGCAAATACTTGCCGAAATGCCTTATTCGATTTTTGAAACCTAACGGATCATCCTTGTAAACGTCGCTCGAGTAAATCTCAATTGACTTGGAGAAAGAAAGAAAGATCTCTATCGTTCACCGACCCGAAAAGCAGACGCCAATTATTTTCGCTATGCCTATATTTTTTCTTATTCTTAACTCGAAAAGAGTGTCAAACTACTGTTTGTACCTTAGACAATGACTTCCTGATTCAACAGTGAAAATTACGTACATATTTTTTTTAATGGAGTGAAAAGAAGATGGTGACCACATAATTCAATAGCCCGTTCGTTTATATATATATGAATTATATATAATTACACTTTCAACAAATAAAGGTTCGACCGAATAGTTAAATTTTTTTATAGAGGTTTATTGCATCAACCAGTATTTAAATGAAAAACGAGAAAAAAAGGAGAGAGACTGTGAAGCCTTTAACCACTGAAAAACGTTTTTAATACAAAAAAAAAATTCTAAACATTCTATTTACTTTTATCGTAAATAAATGTATTAATTGGATTAATCCTTTCCTGATCTTATTAGTCCCTAGTCGCAACTTTTTTATTCTCAATTGATAATGTAAAGAAATTCGTATAATGAAAGCACAGACTAGAATCTTAATTAACTCGGAATAAGCCCTGATATGTTTTTAAATAGCTACTTAAATAAATCTTCACAGAGCTTAATGGAAGTGTGATGACCCCATAAGGGGTATGTTTGAGTCTAAAGCGAATCATTATTTACGATGCATAATTATAATTTTTAATATGTATTGAAAAATTGTTCTTCAATTAATTTTTAGAAAAGTAAAGAACATTCCCTCAAAAAACATAATATACATATTTTAAATTCACCTTTATAGGGGTCTATTTATGAGGGTTCCTCTTGAATTTACTGCACAGAACACTATAAATTGTTTCCAGATATTAAAACAATCTTAAGTGTGAATTAAGCTGAGAGTAAACTTGCAGCACATAACGGTACCAACTTTGCATGAAGACCTTTGCTTTTATCCACTCATTCTATAGAACTCGAAACTCCACATTGCGCTCATCAAGGACCGTGCTTTCTTATTCCTTAAAAGACAAACCATTCCATAAAAAATAACGGTATCCGTATCTTATTCCTACTTTTATTTCTTTCTGTCAGACTTCACTTCTTCATTCTCAATTTTTGCCTGTACATCTTCCTATCAAAAACGTGATCGACCCACTTTCAATAAGAGCCAACTGCTCACGCTTACGGTTTTCGAAGAGTCTGAGTCGTAAACCTTCGTTAATAATCACCTGCTCGCAATTCTACTGCTGTTTGGTTGTAATCACAAAGTTAATATTTATGTCAGCTGCCAAACAGCGAATACAACCACGGAATGCAGGTGTTTACTGCAAAACAGAAAAAGGGAAATTCTACGTTATCAAATTAATATAATGAGAGGGAGCAGTTTAGCGAAACGTAAATAGGAGAGAGCATTGAGAATAAAAAAAAGTCTTCTATAAAATGTACCAGAAATTTTAAACGTTCAAATTAACGAAGTACTTTTATCAAAATTTTATTTTATTCAGAAATATTGGTCCAACTAAAAATAAAAATAGGCAATACAAATTTCTTTTACACAGAATTATTTTTTCAATGGAAATGAATCAACAGTTTAACACTGTTTCTAGTTCAAATGCAATCAAAACAAAAATTCATTCATTTGAACGTTCAGACCTTCAACCAAATTTTCACTAGGTGAAATGGTTTACTACTTTTAGATTTTCATGGAGACGAGAAACGGTGATATATTTATAAAGATTTATCAATTGAAAATTGATAAAAAAAAATATGATGACTGCTAAAATTTAGAACATCCCATTTCACAGACATGAAATGGGATTATTATCTCTTTTATCTTAAGAGAATAAGGATACATCAATTTATCCCAGGAGATCTCAAGGACATCCCTAGGATATCAACGGGATAATCTGTGATACAAATTGATATTGCAGAATATCCCTATTTTAAGATACTCTGGAGATACCTTAGAAATATTTAGGAGATACCCTACGAAGATGGAATTTCGAAATTCTTGGGATATCCACAGGATGTTCCTGAGATATTCGAAAACGGTTAAATTGGAGTTTCGGCATTCAGATTTCGAATGAACAGGTTGATCCCAACTGGTTGGTTCCAAATTCTAATATCAAAATTCGATCTCTTCATTTTCCTCAACACAAATTATAACTAGACATCCTTTCGCTCTGCAGCGGTACTGTTTTTTGCAATAGAATTGTGCGTACAGAGCGAAAAAATACCTAATTTGAATACTTTTTGCGTACAACGAAGAGATAAACATCTGTCAAAAAGTAATATATGTTTCACACTAGGCAAAAAATATTAAAAGTAGACAGTTTTTCGTTCTATACAGCCGCTTCTATTTAAATAATAGAATCTTTATAGAGGAAAAGAAAACTCAATTCTAGTATTTGAACTATTTGTCAAATAAAATGCAGAAATCGAATTTTGAATTTAGAACTTGGATCCAATACCCTTAAGAAAAAGAAAAAGTTTCAAAAAAGCAGTTGATTTAAACATTCTTAAATTGCATAGCGCGGATTTTTTGACAGAACGATAAGGATTAATAGTTATTGGCTCTTGGCGAGTTGGCTGAGAATTTAAGATAAACAGAGATCTTCGGGGCCCGCATAGAAAATATTCCCGAGTGCGACGGCGCGGTGGCGAGGATACCTGTCAGCGCACATTCCACAATCCCACGGTGTGTTCACTCGTTCCGTTGCGTTCGAAATGCCTTTCCAGCGTATCACCACGGCAACGAGTTGAAAGCATCACGTAATTTGCACAAACACCCCAAGGAGGAAGAAAACCGGAAGAAATTCAACACTTCACCGTTACACAAACTGGCAACAACCTAAGAAGCCCACAACAACAACAACACTTTGACCGGGACCGGAGAACACATTCTTCGTCCGGAAGTCGCGACCCGCGTTTACCAGCTGGGGAGGGGGCAGGGTTGGTTTAAATTACGGATTCGCAAAACTTAAAAAGGAGGAAGATGATAAACTCGTGATGAATGGAGACGAGCACGAGAACGAGAACAATGAAGGTGACACACGCGAGGAAGACTACACCGCGGGATAAATACTAGAACGAAACTCTCCGCTTTCGCCTGGGTGTGCAGTGTGCAGAGAGCCGGCCAATCCCCTCTACGGGTTTTCGCCACGTGGTACGAGTAAGCACCAATGAGAGATGACCACCGGCCATAGACGTAGCTATAAGTGAGTGGAGCTGCGTTCACTGAATCAAAAGTCTTTTTTTATTCTTTTATTTTTGTAAAGTAAGAGGTTTTATTGTTACGTGACTTTCATTGAATTAAAAAGGATCTTCCAGCTGTTGCAAAGAGAGAGTGAGAAAGGGTTGGGCGAACTTATTTTTAATTGAGAAAAAGATTTTTGAAATGTATCGCGGGATTTGAAATTTGAAGAATATCTAATTTTCTTTCCTTCTATATTTTCAAATTAAGTGATTTTATAGTAGTGCCGAACTTAGTTTCTAAAAGAAGTCTTTTTAAAAGAAAGAACTTTGTTCATCACTTAGAAACTTTTAAATTTGGCACGGAAACAAACCCCTAAATGCTCTAGATGTCGATAAATGACAGTGACAGAAATCTGTAATTTGAAATGGCCTATCCGTACCGAGTTTAAAAACCGTTGCACCGAGTGGACAACCTATCTCTTCCCTTCTAGCCGGATAGCACCGATACAAAGAAAATGCATAAAGTGCACGATCGTGTGTAACCGACCGTACCTCCTCGCACCCTTCTAGGCTTCTGGTACATTCACAGAGAGATTTGATTGAGTATAGACTGCACGTACCATGCACATAAGTAGGTATATCTATATGTATGTACTGTCTTGCATTACGATCTCTGCAGGTAGTAGGTATGCACTATAGCGGTTACACACTACACGTATACATAGTAAGGAACGCACCACGTGCTTGAGGGCACGTACCTGATGATGCATTCCATATTTAACTCTCTATTCATGTTTGCGATCAATCAAAATACCGAAGCTAATGAAAATTTGATAATTTAAATTTGATTTTGATAAGTCAAAATTGTTCAAGTCTTCATCAAACTGAGTGCAGTTTCAAAATCATTTTCAGAGAATACGAGCAGAAATTTACCCCACGTTACTCGAAATTTTAAAAGATATCAATTGATCTAAAGGAATTTCAAGAGATTTATAGTATTTTTCAGGAATTTCAAGGGATTTTAGGAGACTTAAATTATTGTAAGTAATTTCAATGCATTTCAAAAGAATTCAAAAGAATTTCAGGAATTTTCAACAGATTTCGAGACGTTTTAAGGAATTTGAAGAGATTTCAAGGAATTTGAAAAAATTCCAACTAATTTTAATCAATTTCAAGGAACTTGGAAATATTTTTAGGATTTAAAGGATTTTAAAGAATTTCAAGGGATTTCATTTGATTTTAAGAAATCTCGAGGGTTTTCAAAAGAGTTTAAGGATTTTCAAAAATTTTCAGGTGAAAATTACGTGACTTTAAAGAATTTTAAAGAACATGAAAAGATTTCATATTTGAAAAGAAATGCAACGTTTGCAGATGTCGATTATTATCTTGTTGAGTTAAAGCATAATATAAATATAGATTATGCAGTAGCGGTGGTGGATTGAAGATTTAAACTCGGAAAAGAAACTTTCCGGTTTCTACAAAGTTTCTACCTTGAAAAGCGACAGGTACCAATCACGGTGATTTCTTAATGTCAAAATCAAGGGCAAATCATATTTTTCCATTGAAGATTTATCCAGCCGGTAACGTCACCTAATGCGAGAATGAAGGTGATTCATATCACTTCATACATAAAGTTATAGAATAATAAAAAAGCGATTTTATTCTAGCGTAGTTAGGGGTTGCTATTAACTATTGAACTTGAAATTCCTCTCGTTAAAAAAAGCGCGTTGATCGGTGTCAGTAACCTCCTTAACAAAAATCCTTTCAATGCTCAAAACCCGTTAAACTTGTACGGATTCTCTTTGTTTATCAACACGGTCGCTTAAATTCCTTTATAATTACTTAAAATAAAAGTTTTGTGAAAGATATTACTTTTACTATATATTACACTCAAATCGTATTTTATATTAATATACTGAGATCGTTATATGGGCCATATATGACGCGAATTGATTTTGGTAATAAAATTGGAGCCTCTTACGACGAGGATTTTCATCGACGTGGGTGTTTCTTTCAGGGGCCTTCACAGCAAACCAGTTTTCTTAAATTATTCCAAAAGATAAGCTTAAATTGCCAATGTCAATAAATTAAACTGGTTTATGAATTTGAATTTGGTTAATAAATTCTGAGACTCGTTATAGTACAATACTTTTATCGCTCTACGCAATCGCATGCACATTCTAATCATATTCTCTGTGCATTGAGGATCATAGAATCTATCAAAAAATATTGCTTTTATCTCATTCTTAAAATCTAATTGAATATCAGAATTGTTACCAATGTAAGAAATCTAAAAATGTTATTGAGTTTTCTTTGAATTTTTTCATTCATTTAGACAAGTAAAATGGAAACACAAATATTTTCTGCTCCACATGACCTACTGCAATCGATTCGACAGACAATGATGCATTAAAAGCGAAGACTTACGATTACCTCACGACTCCTCGAATTAGCAGTGGGAGATCACAACAAGCCGGTGTTGAGTTTCAAATAAGAAAGAAAGAAAAATAGAGAATGGCTCTACCTGGCAGAATATATACTGCGTAAACAATTTCTACTTTAATTAATAAAAAAAAATAACTTTCCACTTTCGAATATTTGAAAGTATTTTTTAAGCTCTACAAAAAATTTCTTTTATTTTTTGTTCAAATTTATCAATTTACAGCATGAGTTGTGACTTTAACGATCAAGTCCAATCGATATATTTTTTGTTGACCCTTCCCCTAGTTCTCAACTTGATTTAACTTTATGATACTGTGAAATGCCGACTATGTATGTTCGCCTACAAACAATTCCACACCCGATTAATATTCCAGAAGGTGTTTGCGGCCATTTGAAAGAACATATACGGGTTACGCGCTTTATCACTATTTTTACAGAAGCTAATGTCATCTAACATTACGCCTCTATTTTATCCTTCAAAAGTGCAAATATTCAAAGCCAAGATTATCTCGGAATTTATTGTTTATTACTTTTATATCATTTTTATATGAATTTATCACGAATGATTGAAATATTTTTTCAAATGACAAAAAGTAACGGAAAAATAAATTTTGTTTCTTGTTACCGAAATAAAAAAAATTTATAAAATTTTCCTACTGCGGTGGATTAAAATAGCGAAAAATTTATTGTAAAATGAATACATGAATATTAAAATAATATTCAGAAAAGATCATAAAGAAGATTTTTATGACTTTGATAAAATTCAATACAGTTTAAAATATCAGTTAAAATATACCTAAGAGTATATTTAATCATCCAAATGAGAACATTGTAAATGAAGTGATGAACTGTGTCAAAATCAGTAACGATATCTGAGGTTTACTTGAGCGTTCACTTGAGTTTTCTGGGTCTGTAAGAAACCACGAAATATGCTTAAAATCTCTAATTTGAATTTTGAAATTACTTAATCTCTATTAATTAATTGATTAATTAAAATACGAAAAATGATTATCCCCCATTTCCCCCCTCACCGTAATCTCTATAGATAGGTGGTTCTGTAGCTGAAAGATCTTCGCAATCATGAGATTCTTTAGGACGCTTTTTAGGATTTTTTTTCCTCATAAATGGAAAACCGAGAAATCTAGGTCGTCTTGTAAAAGTAGCTTCATCATCAGATCTGAGGATTCTATCGTGCTTTATCTGATCGCTTCGTCCCTTTGTTTTTCTGAAGGTCATCTAAAAAAGGTGTAGTAGTTTTTAATACTAACCATAGTCGAAATCGTCGAGAGGACTTGATGTCAATTTCACCATGTCATCATCCTCGTTCTCTTCATATTCTCCTTCCTCTTCCTCGTCATCTTCAACATCCTCGTCCGGATCTTCCATGTCAGGATCATATTCAATGTCATCGTCGTCGAAGTCCTCATCAATCGCAACCATTCGCTCATTATTTTCATTTTCTTCGAATTTCTTATCATCATCTATGCTGCTCATTATTTCATAATCGTTTATGTCATAGTCAAGATTTTCTAAAAGACGACGAGATAGTCTGACTGGTTCTTCGTACTCGTTAGAAACTTCTGACAAAAATTTACCTATTAGAAAATTATCAGTAAATTATTAGGAAAATTATCATCAAAAATATAATTGAACATTTTTTTTATAAGGGGGCCATCCATAAATTATATAAAACTTTTTCTCTTTAATTTTGTCCATTCCTCACCCCATACAATATGTCGTAACAACATCGTTCGGACCCCGCCCCGTTTTAAAATAAAAAGAAAATAAATTTTTTAAAGAAAATTAAAGCATATAAAATTTAATGTGAAAAGATTGAATTATAATAATACGCGCGAAAATTAAAACGTATAAAAATCTGGTTTATTTAGTACAAAAATATCTATAAAAAATCTGTGAAATCTCTTGAAATTTCAATTAATTTCATTCTGTAAAATCTGTAGTTTTTTGAAATCTATGGACCCTAAGTTATAAATTGCAAAAAGCATTGATAAACACCTTCAAAATTTTCCTGATCAAACTCTTCATATTCATCGTCAACTCCATAATCTTTACTCTCCTCAAATTGACTTTCAGGAAGAAAATATCGTTCTTTTATAATGACAGGACAAGATTCAGAACTCGTACAAGGCTCAGTAAATCGTCTTGCCTTCATGATTCCATTTTCGATCGTCACCTTGCATTCGCAGAATTCAGATGCATGAGGACAACTAAAGATGAATAGCTAGTCATTTTTTATAATCAAATTTTAAAAACTTTAAAAGTAAATTATATGCAAATTTGTTCACCAAAAGGATCCTGGTCCAATGCAATCGATATCGTTTTTTCCACTAGAATAAAATAAATAATATTGAATATAATAGAAAATTTGAAGATAAATATGGGTAATTTTATTATTTACGTTACTTGGTTGTAGCAAACTGATGTCGAAAGAAGTGATCCTCTGCCACAAGTGACATTACATTTCGGATTTGACCATTTCGACCAAAGAGAAGTAATTCTTGGTGGAACTGATGTCCAGGGACCAAGATCTTCACAGAACTAAAAATAAAATAATTAAATTCGCATTTTATAGCATTTTTAGAATTTAGAATATTTTATATTGACCAAAAAATCTTTATGATCTTAATAAATTTCTAATTAATCTAAAAATTTAATTTTTGTTCAATGTACCGGCTGTTTTTGATGACAATTAAGATCACATTGTGGAGAATGAATTCCCTTTATAGTCCTTACAGTGCATCCGGCGACTCCACAAACTCCTCTAGGTGAGCAGATGGAATTTGGCAAGGGATGTAAAAAGCAGGTAGGAAAACCTAAACAAAAAAAAAATTATTCTCTATTCTCTAAAATTCAATAGTGACTCTTTTCTCATGATTTCAATCAGTGGAAAATCTAAACTGGAAACCAGTGAAAAGATGGTCACTGAGAATCAAAGAAATTCCACTGATTCAATTTTAGAGAATACGTTGAAAAATAATTTTTAATTAATTGAGGATAACAGATTGCTTCTTTGCGAAAACCTTCCGTTCTGTAAAGCTTTTCATTGGCCAATCGGATAGTGCAATTACAAATTGGCGCAACTGAACTGATAAAAGTTACATCACAAAGTCTTCTGTGAACTCTGGCACTCGTATTGGCGGTCACAGTGGCTTCAGTGAAAATGCAATCTGATTTTCTCATTTCAAACAACTCTGGTGAACACAATATCCAAGACCGAAGAGTAGCACAATCACAAATTCCAAGAAAAAATTCAGCAATATGAGTGTCTGTAGATTTTCGTGGTATATTTTGTAGTTCCACAAATAACTGGAAAAAAATCAAAATGAAATCAATTAAAACAAAAAGAATCACATTTTGAGAATCATGAAATAATGATCACAAAATTAAAGAATTACAGTAACTTACTGCACAAAATCCTTCGCCAATTTCAACGAATGCACACTGTTGTAAATGCAGTTGTTGAACCCAATGTCTAATGTCATAATTTGGTACTTTAAGATTTTCTTGAAGCGAAGACAAGAACAAATTACTGTCTTCAGTTCGCAAATTAGCGCTTAGCGACATGCAATGCACTTTTACACCTGGTATAATAACAATAAAGAAAAAAATAGTTAAAAATCCAAATATAAACATAGCCTACACAACCTTAGCATTATCGAATAATAGCGAATCGAAGTTGGCCGCAAATTGAAGTCAGGAGTAAATTCCAATAATAAAATTCAAATTGTAGGTCTCATTTCAAGTAATTCTGATGACATTTCTCAGATAGTTTTTCTTGATTTCCTCAAGTTATATAACGTCTGCAAAAATAAATAATATTACCAAAAAAAGTTAATTTTTATAAAGAAAAATAATCAAATAGCATAATAAGAATTCAAACACAATAAAAAGGATACTTAATACATGTAAGAAAATTAATTAATAAATTCTGAAACATAAAAAAGATAGATTAATGTACATGATATAAACCAAAAAGAAAAGAACAAATTAATGAATTCTGAAACAAAGAAAAAGGTGGATTAAGGTTAATAACTGTAAAAAAAAAGAATAATTAATAAATACGGTTTCAGAAAAACAGGGATCAAAACTCAATTTTCTGAAAAACAAAAAAATGTATGCAAATGCATAAATTCTGTTGGAAAAAAAATTTTAATAAACCCTGAAACAAAAGAAAACATAAAAATACAAACAATTAAATTTGAAAATGACAAATCATCATAGTGACTAGCGTGGAAAATATAAATAAGAATTAAATATCCATCCAACAGTGATGGACAAATATTTAATGCAATTGCCCATTTGATTGTAAGGGTCACGACTTCGTGCTCGAGATCCTAATTAGAAGTAAATTTCGCTCAACTTCTACATTATTCCGAGCACTGATTAGCACCGACGAAACGCATGGATCTTTATACCTAAATCGATATTGTTATTGAGAGAATAATTTTATAAGTTGGAAGATTATTTACCCAACTTAGAAAATTTACTCCCGAAACAAAATCAATTTTACCCAGAGTAAAATATCAAACGCACGCAAGGAATATTTTACCCTGGTCCTACCTGCTTAAAACTAAACATTCATTCCAGAAAAAATTACCTGCCTATATCCTAGCTATATCTAAAACAATCGAAAACAACAATCACACCAACAGACACACTCCACGATTCTTATTCAAACCGCCCAGGTGCAAAAGAACCTAAACCTAGGGATTACGTCCCGGGACGCATCCGACACCTGAGCTTATAGGGCCACATTAGGGCACACACATACCAGCTCCAACCCTGAAATCATACACCGTTTCATCAATTACAGAAACATATCTCATACGTTTATTACATTGAATCCTGTTCTTCAATTTAATATTAAAGAATAATGAGTATTAAAGTATAAAATAGAATATTAAAATATTAATTTTATTAAAATAACTCGAGAAAAGAAATTTATTTGAATTTTTCAAATAAGACGCAAAGACACGAAAACACTCACACAAATTTTGCGCCTTATTTGATTAGAAAGTAAAACGGTGTACGCAAACATTTCCATAGGTTAAACCATTAGTAGCACATCCTACTCTAAGTTTTTCAAATATATAGATATTTCAATTCAATAATAACAGGGTGTCTAGCAACTCTCTGTAAGAAAATTTTAGGTCCTTTCAAGCTTCTTCAGGTCAACAAAATATTGCAACTTTATAAATATTAACAAGTTTGTAGTACATTAAATACGAAAAAGTGATTCAAATTTAACTATTATTTTTAGTTCATTATTTTCTGCTGTAAATACTCAAGTCTAAATTCCCACTTCATTTTTCAAATGAACTGTAAATACTCCGTTCTCCTTTTATTGTACGAATAATTCGGAGAATAAGGATGAATAGACTTACTGATGCTTTAAATTCTAAATTAATCAATAAGCGACTAAATCAATAATTATTATTACTATTTTAGATTTCCATTT
>CAJFCO010000121.1:1890661-1979069 GCA_904066015.1 Synergus gifuensis
AAAATCGCAAAAAAAATTTTCACAAGAGTAAATAAGAGCCACCCTAATATATATATATATATAGAAAATGAAGAGCTAATACTTACGCTGTGGGCTTCATTCATAACCTCCATCTCTAACATCGCCTCGAACTTATTTTGGAAGTGAAATAACACTCTGACGGTAATTAGTGAGGGACTTCTGACTTTGATACTCTGGTAAATTAACTACGCTGCCGCTATAAAAAATATCTTTACGGGATAAGGGACGAATGATCATAGGCTTCTCTTTCGACATTCCTTGTCCGGAAGTTGGACCAAAAAATAAGAATCTTCAATGCTTCCTCATTCCATTTGAAACCTTTTTTCTTTTGTCACTCTCTGGAACAAAGGTTTTACGGACGAAGTTGTAGAATATTCTAGGGGTCTGATCATTGCTCCAAAGACCTGGGGATTGTAAAATAAATCTTTCAAATCATAATTATCTCGGTAACATAATTAATTGTTGCTCATTTTAAAATCTTACCACGCAGTTGAGAATACGGCCAGCCAAAATCAAGTTAGCTTCTTGCCACTTGTACTCTTGTAGCAAAAGTTCTGCGAAGGACGGGAAAAAAGAATGTTCCGAATCCTGAACCACAAACAACGATCCCCGTGGCTAACGATCTCTTAGTTTCGAAATAATATCATACGCACATTACAGCTGGTAAGTAAATGAGACCAAAGCCAATACCTGAAAGGAAAAAAATTCATATTTTAATGAAAATTTATTTCATTTGAATCTCACATTTACACAAAATTAAAATAAACTAAATTACTGAAAATAGTAATTTACAAGTATATATAAAAACAAACTGTTTAGCATATTATTCAAATTAAGGCATTTTTAATTGCTAATCTGAAATAAATGTGTCTTCACCTAAACTAATCAAACAAAATTGCAAAATGGTGACAAAAAAATATAAATTCTTTCTACGCTAAACTTTCAAGTGATTCTAAACTCAAAAACTTTAAAAATGATAAAATTCTAATTTTGAGGAAGCTGAAAAAAATGTCAAGCTTGGAAATAGATCCGAAAAAAATATAAATTAGTTATCAGGTGAAAATATACTACATATATCCAGATTATTGCTTTGTAAGATTGCTACCCTGTTGTATTTATTCATCCAATGGCGATTGCAATGGAATTATTCTGCTCCTGAGATTTTGCTATGCTTGTCAATAAGCATTTTAATGAAATTATCGAATAAAAAATGCGCAAAACAAAGAATAAAAATACCGCGAGGTGTAGAAAACATCAATATTAAAAATGGCATATAATCAACATTAAAATGGTATAATTTTGGAATAAATCATCTTTTCGAAAACGATACACTTGCGAATCCAGATAAACGGAAATCCTCCCAAAAAGAGCTGAACAATGGAATAATCTAATAAAACATAGAAACATAACCTATTTACCTACACTATACAATTTGTATGAAAAACAGACAACAAGGAAATTTGTAAACATCACATTTGAGAGGTGTAATCAGGTATAATTAACATTAAAACTTGATCCGAAATACGAGA
This sequence comes from Synergus gifuensis, assembly GCA_904066015.1. Taxonomy (NCBI): domain Eukaryota; kingdom Metazoa; phylum Arthropoda; class Insecta; order Hymenoptera; family Cynipidae; genus Synergus; species Synergus gifuensis. The sequence continues at coordinate 1,892,212 of CAJFCO010000121.1, forward strand.
TATTCATATATACGACGCAATAAATTCGAACTTATTTATAATACTGGGAAAAATCTTCGCGATTTGAATAGACAAAGCGTTCTTCATTGTTTTGGTTTTCGTCATTACTTGATTAGTTTTGATCGCCGACGCAGAACCAGTGCAGCACTATGGTTCTGCGTCGGTAAATTTTTTTATTTTCTCCCAGCTGAATGCTGAATCATGAAACACGAAGCTCCAAGAAAAAGCGATATAACGCTTTCCATGAAATGAACATTTTTTCGCACTCAGTTTCCACGACTCGGTGGATAAAGTAAAATACTGGAGAACGAGCAGAAAGCTAAATGGCTATGCGTTCGAAAAGATGCAAAATATATGAGAAAAATCAATAATGGTTAGAGTTTCGGTTTCAATATGGCTGACTTTGTTTAAGCATAAAGAGATACGTATCTCTTTATGGTAAATATTTTGCGTAGAGAAAATCAGTTCTTACCATTTTTTGCTACTTTCTCTTGTCTCGCATTGTCTCGGTACAAAATCAGCATACTTGAATTTTCTTTGAGACAAACGACAAACGACATAGACAAGTCTTAATTTGTAGAAAAATGCACAGGAAATGAAGAGTGATACGAAATGGCGCGAAATGGCAAAAGTCAGGAAAAGTGAGGGGAAGTGGAGGGGGGACAACTCCGAGTCTACTGCGCGCATGCGTCGCGCTCAGCATCTGATTGGTTGATATTCGCGCGAAGTTTAAAATTTACGATACTTTTGTCATTTTTTTTCTTTTGATTGTGAGGTGTGCTAATTATTTTTTTTATGCTGGTGTGACAAAACTGATTAAAAGTCCAAACTGAAAGAGAATTTTGTTTAATTAAAGGGCATTGGACCCAAGTGTTAAGCTCAAAATTCCATTCTCCATTTTACTCAACGAAAATTATAGATAAATATTTTTTCGCTCTGTAGCGCTAATCTTTTTTCAAATATAAGATCGCCTGCAGAACGAAAAAATATTTAGTTTCGATACTTTTTGCCTAAAACGAAGATTTCAAAATCCAACTGCAAAATTAAATATTTTCACGATCTGTACGCATAATTTTAGTTAAAAATTGATTACTTCTACAGAGGGACAAAATTCCAATTTTAATATTTGTTAAGTAAAATGAAGAAATCGAATTTTTAGATTGGAACTTGGCTCTAACACCGTTAATCATAATTAAATATTTCAAGAATACTTAAGTTCTTATTACCGAAGTTTACAAGTTTCAGGAGAATATTAACAGTTTCCTTTTGTTAAAACTCTTATTATGAATAATTCACTGAATTTTAAACAGTTATGTTACAAGTTTTAGTCACTTCAATTAGTGAAAAATCACTGAAAAAATGACTTACATTCGCGATTTTCCCACGTCGTAGCCTGGGCAGCATCGCCTCTTCAGATTTGGCCTCGGAGATCTATCTGAATCCTCATTTCCTACCAATCCGAAAGATTAACGAACATTAATAAAATATAAAGAAAGTACTTAGACATTAAGAATTTCTGAAACGAGAATTAATTAACCTAATATTATCAGTCTTAAGTTATTTGAACTTTGTCAAGTGTAATCAAACCTTTTTTTTAAATTCGAATTAATCATATCAATAAATGCTTAATATTGAAATCCTAAATAAATAACTAAATGTAAACTTCAGAGTTTAATATTTATTTCAAAATAATATTTTACATACTTCTAGTCATATTAACTGCTGGACCGCATTATAGCGTTGAGTCAAAATCACTGGTTTTCAATTATCTATTTTATATATCACTCGCAGAAACTGGCAGGAATATCTAAAAGAATAAGAAAGAAAATATTACTAATTATACAATAATGTAAAGGTTACAATAAAATAAAGATACATATTTACAAAGTTTTGCGATTTTCTTCTGAGAAATAGATTCACCAATTAACACAAACTAGCCATTGTTTTTTTGTGGCCCATCGTTTTTACAAGAACTTTTTTCGAGATCTAGAGTTTATGATGGGCCAAATTTCGTTCTCAAGGATTAAGTGCCGACTCGGGAAACGTCATTATGACATACTAATTTGAAAACTTTACTGTTATCACATTTCAAGTCTCTTTGTAATATTTACAGGAGGTTCGTTCCGCGGCAGCGTGTTAATTTAATCAACTAATTTTCATTAAATATTTAATCATTATTAAGTCACTCACCTAGGTATCATGCATCGGTCTTATTCAAGTAATTTGTGCTTTGTCCATTCTCGAAGGTATATCAACTGATCAAGTAAATGAAATATATCTTTAGTCAGCCTTCTCCAAGTAAGAGCCCTATCACAGAATGGCTTGGAGTAAAGGCGATTCTCTAGCCAAGAAAGAAGCAGAAGCTTTGTGTATAATTACAAAACAGATTCTAACTGCTTGATTTCTTTTTCTTGTGGCTCCACAGGCGAGGGCGCAGTTTGTACTGTCTCGGGAATATCGTCTTCATTTTCTTCCTCGATATCCTCGTCGAAAGGTGTTAATTGATCCAGTACCACTGGTTGCGTCTGGAAAACATTTTAATTTTAGTCAGTTGTTTTCGGGTTAAAATGAAAACTTCGAAAATTTAAAATACTTGAACATAAAAAGATCTTTCTTAAACGATAGTAATTGATCAACATACCTGAGGCGTGATGCAGATTTTCATCATGAAAGCCATAAAACTAGTAATGGTACGAAGAAGTAACAAAAGCATTGGTCAACTTATCCAGACCCACAAGATCCACTAAGATGATAAACGTTAATGAAATATAGCCCGCTGAAATAAGCGAAAATAAAATTAGAAATTGTTCGGGTTCTAAAAATCATATAAATCAATTTTTAATTTGAAAAAAATAAGTAAACAAAATTCCCGCGTTCAAAATCATTTTACAGGATTGCTACAGAATCTCGAAAAATCTGGAAACTATTTCAATTCAATGTAAAATATTTTCCACATCAAAGATTGATCTGGAAAACCTGATAATGACCTGAAATTTTGAAACAAGTACCTGTAGCAACCCTAGTTTGTCATTAAACTCTAAAGTTCACTGTCGACTTTTTAGAATTGATCCATACTGGTTTTCCTTGCCCTAATTACGAACGAAAGAAACTTTATAAATAGAATAATGAGTTTCAATCTTCAAATATACAACACTAATTATAATGTCGTCGGTTGATCTGCAATTCCCTAAAAACCAAATTTTAATTCATTTTTAATACCTTGTTCACAAGTAACTTAAAAATTTTAATTCAAAAGAACAAAAATACTTACGTCATTTTTCGCCGCTCGTGGAAGGTACACAAATGGAATATAAGTAGCAGCCATTCCAAAAATGTTGCTAATTCCAATCATGAGAAAAACAGGATTTTTCAACAAACTTATATCCAACATCGTTCCCAAAGCTTCTTTGAATGAATCTGGTAGAATGAGGCAAGGCCAAAGTGGTTCTCAAAATGAAGAGGCAATTGATCATTAGATGTTAAACTAAAATAGATATAAAAACAAATAAAATCTACTCGTTTAGCTTATATATGTATAGAAAATGAAGACATAATACCCACGCTGTGGGCCTTTTTCATAATCTCCATCTCTAACATCGCCTCGAAATGATTTTGGAAGTGAAATAACACTCTGACGGTAATTCGTGAGGGACTTCTGACTTTGATACTGTGGTGAATTAACTACGCTGCCGCTATAAAAAATATCTTTTCGGTATAAGGGACGAATGATCTTAGGCTTTTCTTTCGACATTGCTTGTTTCAAACAAGATTTGCTTGTCGTGAAGGTTATGTTCTTTCCATCCTAAAAAAGAAGTAAAAATTATTAATTTAATCGAAAATTACCATCTTTCCTATCAACAGAGAAAAAATATTGTCAACTTTGTATTCAAGATAATCACATCAAGTTCAGCATTGTTGTTTCGAGATCCAAGCATCCTGCTAGAGTAAAGCTTGACGCGTAGACTTTTTCTAAGATCGCCATTCGACTTCAAAGTATATTAACCGCCAAATAAATAGTAAATACACCTCAAAGCTTGAGATGTAAGAGACTTTTTTAAGATTTAAGATCGCAATTCGATTCTGAGAATTTTTCTCGACAAAGGATTCCTGTATGCAGGTTCATACAGGTTTACGCTTCAACAATGCGCGCGCAGCTGCCCCGTTTGAGAGCACTGGTTCAGCGTCGGCGTCCCCCCCACAAGGCCAAAAATCGTCACTGAGCGATCAACACTCAAGTCAAGGAAGGTGGATTTTCACCTATTTTTCCTTTGTTAATAAATTTACAAGTTACGTACATCAACTTCAGCGTTGTTCTCTCAAGATCCAAACTTTCTCGACAAAGGATTTCTTTATACAAGTGATCAAGTTTTATCGCAATGGTTGCACAGATTAGCCAAGGCCAACGTGCAAAAAACAAATGAGCGCCAAAAGTTACAAAAATGTGTTCTAAAAAAAAAAATCAAATTAAGAGGTTATGGCTACAATGCCCAGACGAGCACGGCATCTAATTGGTTGCTATTCGCGCCCAATTTAAAATGCTACACAAATTTAAACTTCGCGCGAATATCAACCAATCAGATGCCGAACGCGACGCTTGTGCGCAGTAGAGTTGGAGTTGTTGTTTCCCCCACTTTTCTTGACTTTCGCCGTTTCGCGCCATTTCGTATCGCAATTGACTAAAATGGAACTGTTTTCCAGACGCAACCGTGTGGTACTGAATCAATTAAACACCTATGGACCAGGATGTCAAGGAAGAAAATGAAGACGATATTCCCGAGATAATAGAAACTGCGCCCTCGCCAGTGGAGCCACAAGAAAAAGAACTCAAGTAGATAGAATCTGTTTTGTAATTATATACTCAAAGCTTCCAAAATCAGTTAAAAAAAAGATCTAAAAAAAGTCTACTACACCTAAAGCTTTGAGGTGTATATATATTTTGAATTCGAATGGCGATCTTAGAAAATCGGTCTTAGAAAATAGACTCGTTTAGCTTATATATACAGAAAATGAGGATCAAAAATACTCACGCTGTGGACTTTATTCGCATAATCTGATAATCTCCATCTGTAACATCATCTCCAACTGATTTTGGATGCTTTGAGTATAACCACAAAACAGCCAGATTCTATCTTCTTCAACTCTTTTTCTTGTGGCTCCACTGGCGAGGGCGCAGTTTCTATTATCTCGGGAATATCGTCTTCATTTTCTTCCTTGACATCCTGGTCCATAGGTGTTTAATTGATACAGTACCACACGGTTGCGTCTGGAAAACAGTTCCATTTTAGTCAATTGCGATACGAAATGGCGCGAAACGGCGAAAGTCAAGAAAAGTGGGGGAAACAACAACTCCAACTCTACTGCGCACAAGCGTCGCGTTCGGCATCTGATTGGTTGATATTCGCGCGAAGTTTAAATTTGTGTAGCATTTTAAATTGGGCACGAATAGCAACCAATTAGATGCCGCGCCCGTTTCGGCATGGTAGCCAACATCTTAATTTGAGTTTTTTTTTTTTAGAACACATTTTGTCACTTTTGGCGCTCATTTGTTTTTTGCACATTGGGCTTCGCTAATCTGTGCAACCATTGCGGTATAAAACTAGGTCACCTGTATAAAGAAATCCTTTGTCGAGAAAGCTTGGATCTTGAGACAACAACGCTGAAGTTGATGTAAGTAACTTGTAAATTTATTAACAAAGGAAAAATAGGTGAAAATCCACCTTCATTGACTTCAGTGTTGACCGCTCAGTGACGATTTTTGGCCTTGTGGGGGGGACGCCATCGCTGAACTAGTGCTCTCAAGCGGGGCAGCTGCGCGCGCATTGTTGAAGCGTAAACCTGTGTGAACCTGCATACAGGAATCCTTTGTCGAGAAAAATTCTCAGAATCGAATTGCGATCTTAAATCTTAAAAAAGTCTCTTACATCTCAAGCTTTGAGGTGTATTTACTATTTATTTGGCGGTTAATATACTTTGAAGTCGAATGGCGATCTTAGAAAAAGTCTACGCGTCAAGCTTTACTCTATAGCAGGATGCTTGGATCTCGAAACAACAATGCTGAACTTGATGTGATTATCTTGAATACAAAGTTTACAATATTTTTTCTCTGTTGTTGCGAAAGATAATGATTTTCAATTAAATTAATAATTTTTAATAATTTTTTAGGATGGAGAAAACATAACCTTCAAGACAAGCATAGCGAGTTTGAGACAAGGAATCTCGAAAGAGAAGTCTATGATCATTCGTCCCTTATACCGAAAAGATATTTTTTATAGCAGAAGCGTAGTTAATCTACCAGAGTTTCAAAGTCAGAAGTCCCTCACTAATTACCGTCAGAGTGTTAATTATTTCACTTCCAAAATCAGTTCGAGGCGATGTTAGAGATGGAGATTATGAATAAGGCCCACAGCGTAAATATTAGGTCTTCATATATATATATATATATATATATATATATATATATATATATATATATATATATAAGCTAAACGAGTAGATTTTATTTTTTTTTATATCTTTTTTGGTTTCACATCTAATGATCAATTGCCTCTTCATTTTCAGAACCACTTTGCGGCCTTGCCTCATTCTACCAGATTCATTCAAAGAAGCTTTGGGAACGATGTTGGATATAAGTGTGTTGAAAAATCCTGTTTTTCTCATGATTCGAATTAGCAACATTTTTGGAATGGCTGCTACTTATATTCCATTTGTGTACCTTCCACGAGCGGCGAAAAATGACGTAAGTATTTTTGTTCTTTTGAATTAAAATTTTAAAGTTACTTGTGAACACGATATTAAAAATGAATTAAAATTTGGTTTTTAGGGAATTGCAGATCAACCGACGACATTTTTGCTCTCGGTTATTGGAATCGCAAATATTGTTGGACGTATTGTCTGTGGATACATTGCAGATTTTCTTCAAGTGAATTCTCCACTATTCAATAATATCTGCTTGATGGTTTGTTCAATTTCACTGGCAGCGACACCATTATGTCACTCGTATGGATCGTATGTGGCTGCGAGCGTCTTTTTTGGACTGGCGATATGTAAGGATGCAATATTATAATTAGTGTTGTATATTTGAAGATTGAAACGCATTATTCTATTTATAAAGTTTCTGTAGTTCGTAATTAGGGCAAGGAAAACCAGTATGGATCAATTCTAAAAAGTCTACAGTGAACTATAGAGTTTAATGACAAACGAGGGTTGCTACAGGTACTTGTTTCAAAATTTCAGGTCATTATCAGGTTTTCCTGAGCAATCTTTGATGTGGAAAATATTTTACATTGAATGGAAATAGTTTCCAGATTTTTCGAGATTCTGTAGCAATCCTGACAAATGATTTTGAACGCGGGAATTTTATTTAATTATTGTGTTCAATTTAAAAATTGATTTATATGATTTTTAGAACCCGAACAATTTCTAATTTTATTTTCGCTTTTTTCAGCGGGCTATATTTCATTAACGTTTATCATCTTAGTGGATCTTGTGGGTCTGGATAAGTTGACCAATGCTTTTGGTTTACTAATATTGTTTAGAGGAGCAGCCGCGATGGTGGGACCGCCTATTGCCGGTGCCATTATTGATGCAACATATAGTTACAGTATAACATTTAACGTAGCAGGAGTTTTGTTACTTCTTCGTACCATTACTAGTTTTATGGCTCTCATGATGAAAATCTGCATCACGCGTCAGGTATGTTTATCAATTACTATCGTTTAAAAAAGTTCTTTTTATGTTCAAGTATTTTAAATTTTCGAAGTTTTCATTTTAACATGAAAAGAACTGACTAAAATTAAAATGTTTTCCAGGCGCAACCAGTGGTACTGGATCAATTAACACCTATCGACGAGGATATCGAGGAAGAAATTGAAGACGATATTCTCGAGATAGTAGAAACTGCGCCCTCGCCAGTGGAGCCACAAGAAAAAGAAATCAAGCAGATAGAATCTGTTTTGTAATTATACTCAAAGCTTCTGCTTCTCTCTTGGCTAGAGAATCGCCTTTACTCCGAGCCATTCTGTGATAGGGCTCGTACTTGGAGAAGGCTGACTAAAGATATATTTCATTTACCGCAATTGAAATACCTTTGAGAATGGACAAAACTCAAATTACCTAAATATGACCGGTGTAAGATATGTGGGTGAGTGAGTTAATGATGATTAATTAATTAATGAAAATTAATTTATTAAATTAACACGCTGGTACGGAACGAACCTCCTTTAAATATTTCAAAAGGACTTGTAATGTTATAACAGTAAAATTTTCGAATTAGTATATCGTAATGACGTTTCCCGAGTCGACACTTAATCCTTGATGACGAAATTTGGCCCATCGTAAACTCTAGATCTCGAAAAAATGATCTTGTAAAAACGATAGGCCAAAAAAAACAACTGCTAGATTTCGGTTATAACGACTTAAATATTCTTGAAATATTCAATTATGATTAAATTATACAAAATTCTCTTTCACTTTGGACTTTTAATCAGTTTTGTCACATCATATATCGATATCCATATAGGTCAATCTCTAAATCTGAATTAGTAAGCTTTGAACTTTCAGGTTCGCGCAGTACCTTTATTTGCATAGATCAAGTGCAGGAGATATTTTACATTCAAAATTATGAGTACTTAATGCTATGATCTTATTATTTAGAGGCATTCCAAAAAATTACTTCGTATTTATCTTAAGTAAATCTTAAGATTTTGAAATCGAATAGATAAAATGACATGTCAAAATTAGAGTGCAGAGTGAATTCTTGTGAACTTCTTCTTTTTGAAAGGTTAAAAGAATAGAGAAAATTATATGTGCAATGAAATTACAGTAATTTGCATAAAGTTGCATAAATTTCAAAAGCACACAATTCTGGAAATAAGAATTCTCCAGTAGCATTCAAAATAGGTTATCATAGCTTCTTACTTGGGAAGATTCAGCTGCCAAAGCACCACTTAAAAAATTTAAATTTATGAATAATCTTCATTTAGTTCTATTATAACGGACTTGAACGATCTTTTGAAAATGTATTAAAATTGCTTATCTTTTTCAGTTTGGATTTCTTTCGACTATCGATGAGGATCGATTCTGTCGAGAACAACAGTGGATTCTCTACGATAGGACAACGGTGGATTCTGCAAAGACAACGAAGGATTTTACGAACACAACGTGGGATTCTATAGAGGATAATGGATTCTTTCGAGGAGGATCGACTCAATCGACTAAGAGAATCATCTGATCGAGGGAATTCAAGATCACAACCTACCACTCGTACTGATCAGAATCGCGACATGCGAGTGTGTAGGTGGTAAGTGAAAATTTAGTTCCTCCTCTCTTCATCATGTTGGGAACGAAAGGTTCTAACCAACACGAGGAGAGGTTGTATTTCTATTTTTCAATCTCATAGTGACCGCTGGTAAGAACTAGCGAGTGGACATGGTGTTTCATTTCAATTTTTTAGAGTAGGCTCATTCTTTTTTTGGACACTCGTTTCCTTATATATTTTAAATTTTATTCACAATGGAATTACAGATAATCTTATTTTGTAATATGCCATCTTTAGTAGCTTGTAAATGACAATTGTAAATGACAAACTCAAGATACCAAGAAAAGAGGGGAAGTTTACGTTTCAAAGAAAATTGTATACGATTTATGTTACTAATAATTATCTTTAGTCGCGCTTTTCTTTTGAAACGTTGAAATCCTGAGCATAGAATTTTTTAAATTAATTTTTTCGAACTTGAGTAATATATTCTATATTGAATAATGTCGAAGTGTTTGTTTTTAAAGACAAGTTAATAATTAATTTTAATGTAGTGATTTTTTTTTAGTGAAATTCATTGCATTATTAAAGCTTTCATTCTATTATTTATCTATCCATTTTAAATTAAAGTTGAATGAGATCTATATTTTATTTTGTCTGTCTTTCAAAATAACAGGGTGTCTAGTAGCGACCTTGGAAACCTGGAAATTTCTGGATTTTTCACGAGAATGTTAAAAAAAAGAATTATTTGAAATGGAAATCTAAAATAGTAATAATAATTATTGATTTAGTCGCTTAGAGTAGGATGTGCTACTAATGGTTTAACCTATGGAAATGTTTGCGTACACCGTTTTACTTTCTAATCAAATAAGGCGCAAAATTTGTGTGAGTCTTTTCGTGTCTTTACGTCTTATTCAAAAAATTCAAATAAATTTCTTTTCTCGAGTTATTCTAATAAAATTAATACTTTAATATTTTATTTTATACTTTAATACTAATTATTCTTTAATACTAAGTTAAAGAACAGGATTCAGTATAATAAACGTGCGTATGAAATATACTTCTGAAATTGATGAAACGGTGTATGATTTCAGGGTTGGAGCTGGTATGTGTGTGCCCTAATGTGGCCCTATAAGCTCAGGTGTCGGATGCGTCCCGGGACGTAATCCCTAGGTTTAGGTTCTTATGCACCAGGGCAGTGAGAATTAGAACCGTGGAGTGTTTGTGTTGGTGTGATTGTTATTTTTTATTTTTTTAGATATAGCTAGGATATAGGCAGGTAATTTTTTCTGGAATGAATGTTTAGTTTTAAGCAGGTAGGACCAGGGTGAGATATTTCTTGCTTACCTTATACGATATTTTACCCTGGGTAAACTTGATATTGTTTCAAGAGTTCGTTTCCTATAAGCAGAAGAATAATATTATTATCCTTAACTTATGGAAAAGTTCTTCTAATAGTTCATCTGTAGATGAACCGACATTTAACACTGCATAATATTCATATTTATTCCACGACAGTCACTATGATGTTTTTGAGTTATTGTTTACACCGATTTCTATTCTACTTCATGTCGATTTGCATTATTTTGTCTCTTTGTGTCTTCTTTTTTTCAGGATTATTAACTATTTTTTTTTAACAGAAAATTATCCTCTTGGATAAATTTTCTGACTTGAAAATTAAGATTGTATCCTTTTTTAATTTATTTGACATAATTTATTTACCATACATTTTTAAGTAATGAATCTTTTGAACAATATTATTCTTGGGATCCTATCGATACTTTTTTCGCGTATTTTTAATCACATTCTTTAATTTTTACACTTTTAGACGTTTCAGGGTTTGTTCTTAGTGTTTTAGTGATTTGTTTCGTGTTTAATATTTTCTTTCCGGTAAGTACGTTTTTCTTTATTTTTATGCATATTTGTAAATTACTATTTTCAGTAATTTAGTTCTAAAAGATTATATTATGTAAGCTTTTTATATGGGTTATCTGAACTCAACGAAGTAAAATGATTTTTATTAAACAAATATATTAAAATTCTTAAATTTTTTCAGACAGGATTATCCTTTAGACTGCTCAGATTTTCCACGATTTGGATGCTGGATGATCCAGTCGATGGAATTGGAATGAGTATGGCACCACTAAAATCGTGACGATCCTTGAAATGGAATAATCTTGATACATGCTTACATAGGTAAAATTTATGATGCTACAATATTTATGAATAATAAGGATTACTTTCACTTCACAATTAATTTATGTTTCTTCGAGCCTATTTTCAAGTTTGTAATATATTTTCAGTTTCCTTGGTATAAGAATTTAAACCCTTTTAAAGTTTTTGAATTTAGAATCACTTGAAAGTCCAATCTGCAAGGCACGTACTTACTCTTTTTGGCTCTAGTTTGCAATTTTTTGATTAATTTAGGTGCAAACATATCAATTTCAGAATAGCAATTAAAAATCTCTCAATTTTAATAATATGCTGAACAATTTGTGTTTGTACATATTTGTAAATTACTATTTTCAATAATTTAGTTCTAAAAGATTATATTAAGTAAGATTTTCATATGGGTTCTTTGAATTTATACATTTGCATACATTGTTTTTTCAAAAAATTGTCTGTTGTTCTCTGGTTTTCAGAAACCATACTTATTAATTACATATTATTATTCTTCTAGACATTCATCTTGATGGCATTTAATAATTACCATTGGAGCATACTTAGTTCCGCCAACTTTATGTTTCCTATAATAAATATATTTTGCCAAAACTAGGAAATTTATATCCGTTTCATGCAAACAGAGAAAAATTGCCTAGCTCCACTAAAAAGTATTTATTATTGGGGTCTTTATGTTGGCGAAACTAAATTTGATCTTATTGTAACATTTGCCCTTCATTTTAATATTAATTATTATTTATTGTTACAACTAGTCTGACCTAAGATTAGAAGTAAATATGTTGAATATAATTGCTATTAGTATAACCAAAAATTATTCTCTTCGAAAGAAAGTTTTAAAACTTCTTCTTCTAATAAATGAATATTTGAAATGTTCCGCCAAAATTGAATTGACCAATCACGTTGTCGTCCGCTTTCATGAATTTCACACGTGCGGTGCGCGTGCGTGTATAAAAGTGAACATAACCACAAATTGGTGTACGTATCAGTAAAAGTGCAAGTATTGTGAAATCTAATTAAAGAAAACGTGAAAAATCTGTGAATCTGTAAAAGAAATTGAATATTTGCATCAAAAGGTAGGTAAGTGTTATTTAAAGCTTTAGTTTTGTCATCACTTTATGATCAATTAGATTTTTTTCAATGTAAGTTTTTTGATCAATGTGTCAATCGTGTCAATCATTTGTTCTCATTTTCTTAATTTTGTTCACACTTTTGTTTTAATTATCTAATTTGGTAGACTTTAGAATTCTTCTTTATATATATATGAAGTGATTAATAGCTGTGCTTAATCAATATTTTGTGTTTTAGAAAAACTATGAGGTCTCGTTATCTATCACGCTCTATTAAACGTATGTGGGCAAAAGATGGTGTCCAGTATGAAAAAGTTGTTTATTATCCACGGTAAGAAAACGTGAAATTTAAATGTTGTATACAATTGATTTCCTCTTACCTACTGTAATAATCTATTAAACTGCAGAAAAGCAGAAAAAAGTAAACATTTTAAAAAAAATTCTTTTGATAATGTCCCAATTGTCCCAAAGCTCATAATGAATACTTATACCTTTAATTATTTTTAGCACACCTGATCACAAAGATCCACCTATTGAACCTACTAAATTGTTAATGGTGGAAAGAGTTAAGCCGTACAAAGGAAACCCTCATTGGGACAAAGAAATCTTGGATTCTTTGAAACTGGATCCAGAAGTGAATAGTTTTTTTTTGCGTTTATTAAATAAGTTATTTTGGTTCATTTTTTTTCAACACAACTATTATTACAAAATATCTTTATATTTTTTATTTTATTATTTAATTGTAAATAATCAATTTTTTTAAACAGAGTGTGGAGAAGATTGCCATCGTGAAGAATACACCGGAAGTCTGTAGTACTCTCTGGCGCATTAAGCATTTAGTAAAAATTACACCAATAAAATTACCAGAAAAATTACCACAGGATCTCCTTACGAATAAAGATACTTACCTGCACGAGAATGGAACTTTGATGGTATTTCCCAGAGCAGATAAAGATCGCTTTGATGCAAGTGAGAAATTCGAGGACAACGTCAAAAAGTTAGATTCCGGTACAATGAAAAAGTATTTGAGACTAAAATGGTTGAATCCAATGGATAATAAAATGTTATAAATATTCGTAAGTGCTTGATTTATGAGCTTCTTTTTTTTATTTGATAGTCAGAATAAATAATAGAGAAAAAAACATTTTGAACAAATAATGCAATTTATTCATATTTCGAGTTTCAGCCTTTGGCCATTTTACAACCTACCAACAATAATCTTAAGGTTTTAGTGTAATTTTAAGTTTCTTATACCTCTGAGCAGGATCAATTTCAAGTGGAAGATGAGTGCCGCTTTGGATCAGTCGTGCGGACCTAACAAACGTTAAAAGTGAATTACGAATAACATAATTACACTCTAGAATTTCCCATGCTTTAGGTGTTTCATTGTCAAAGTTAGCGGAGAAACGAGCTCGAAGAATATTTATTTGAAACGTGTTACACTAGGCCGCTTTGCAGCTTCGCATGAGACTGCAGACCGAACGATCATACAAATGTGCCAGAGCACTGGACGCAATTGATCCTTACGCATCGGAACATCATTCGACTAATCATCTTGGACGAATAACAACATAGCAGTTTATCTCGATATTACAGTGGATCGTAGGACTTTATTTTCGACACTTTTGTCAAGACTCTGTTGGAATTTTCAATATTTAGGCTTCACAGCCTTTTCCCTATTACTTTGAAAATTCAAGTAATACTTTGTTGAAAATTAATTCTGTTTATTGAACATCCATCTATTTTTAGATGGAAATTTAGTTTTTTGGTTAAAAATCCATCCCATTTTCGCTGTTTGGAGAGTATTTTGTGCTTTGAAATCTGAATAATTGAACCTAATATTTTGAATTTCTCAACTGCTTGCAGCATGTTGATATTAAAAAAAGAAGAGTTAAACAAGATTGAAATCAACTAATCAATCTTTACGAACTAAAATATAAACAGACTATAATGAGACTGAAAACCGTTAATCTTAGAAAATTAAATTACTATCTTGATATATAAAAGTTGTCTTCTCGTTCTACTTTCTATTTGTTTTAACTTTCTTGTAAAAACGATTTTTGTTCCCTACTCAAAGCTCTGATTTATATTTCTCTACAATTATAAATTTTCTTTCAAGTCCAGCAATTTTTAATGCCTTTACAAAAGTGTCACCTAAAAATTCGAGTCAAAGTAATCTCGACTTGCTATGAAAGGCTAAAGAAAAGTCTAGAGCCCAGTCACTAGACTATCTTCCGCTATTGGCACGCTACTTTCTAGAAGAACGATTTCATTCGTCAATCCTGGAGCAATAAAAGACGAGGTCCCGCTTACGCGGAACTGGACCTTCTACGGTTCCGGAGTTTCCAAAACCTTCTATCCCTGGACGAATGATGAATTGAAATAGTATTCAGACCCTTAGACCCTTTATCCGGTACGTACATTCTCAAGAGTCGATTAGCACGTTCCTCCTGCGCCTTATCTCCAGTTTTTCCACTAAGGAAGCTAAGTAATTTAACGCTTCGTCTTCGAATTCTCAAACGATTCAAGAAAGTTGATTCTGAGGATCCAGCTGCATCGTCTGATGTTTTTTCGTCCGAGTCTTCATCAACTTTCTCGGATCGTCGACGCAGGAACTCCAAACGTCTTCTTCTTCCGTGTTCAACGTCCAACCTCTTCTGTTTACGTTTGTCGCTCGTTTCTGGCAAGGATTCAGTATGACTTTCTCGAAAACGTTCCCTGGCCACTTCAATCGAGTTCCTGTTGAAGGTTTCTTCAGCTCTTTTTGCTACCATTTCCAGTTCTTGCAGTCGTTCCATTTCTTCAGAGCGTTTTTTTGAATCTGGGGATTTAGATGAGGATCCGTCTTCGTCGACATCGGAGAGTTTCCTGTGCAGGTCAAGGATTTTTCTTCGAAATTCTTCGTCTTCTTGGGTCAGCTTAGCGAAGTTACGATCTCTCTCATCTAGAATGGAATCAACAGTTCGAGAGGTCGCAGTTTGAAACCGCTGTCACCACCACCCGACCTGGTTTTTACCGCTCCCG
Source organism: Synergus gifuensis (assembly GCA_904066015.1). Lineage (NCBI taxonomy): Eukaryota > Metazoa > Arthropoda > Insecta > Hymenoptera > Cynipidae > Synergus > Synergus gifuensis. The sequence continues at coordinate 1,907,737 of CAJFCO010000121.1, forward strand.
GATGAATCCTCTTCTTCTGGAAGAGGTTCCAGTCTCCTCCTACCGAGAAAACTCTTGAGGGAACTCATGCTTGTGCTTCCCAGGAGCTGGTCCATGTTTAACTCTGGTAGGTGGCAATCTTCGCTCTCCGACCCGGAATCAGGATCTTCGTTTGTCAGGCCAAAATTATCCTCACCGAAGAGACCTGGACTGCCAGAACCGTTGGTCGGCGGCTAGGGAAGTCAGGCACAGCTCGGGCTAGTGATTCTTGGCAAACAGAGGGCAAGCATGATCATGCAGATGCGTGCGAAGCTTATAAACTAGTATCAAATCATTTTTTTTTACTTCGACTGAAGGTACAGGCTGTTGTGTGCTTTGACTTCTTTAAACGTGCACTAGGTAAAGGAACTTTGATTGTGAATTCAAGATGCGATTTCCCTGTGCAAACTATTCAGACCTTTCAAGTCCCTTTAAAATATTGCTTAGTATGTTTAAAGGCTCGCAGTCTTTCCTCTGATACTCTGTTCTTCCCTTTTTTTCGACGAAAAATTACTCTTTTGGTAGAATGATTTAGTTAATAATTGATATTTTTTGTTGAAAAGTAAATATTTCGCTGTAAATAATTTCCTTTTTTGTTTGAAAATTTTGTGGAAAATTAGTCCTTTTCGGTTGCAAATTTAAAAATTTAATTTAAAACTCATCTTTTTATTGAAAATTTAACTGTTTTTTTTTTTTTTTTTTTTTTTTTTTTTGACACAGCGTTTATAATTGAATTGAATACAGTAACTGTATTAATTTTAGTAAATGTTCATTCCCCTATTATTCCTCTATAGAAAATAAATATGGGAGCTCGTAACTTGAAGTTTGCACCACAAAAATGATTTTGTTTAAAAATTACAATTTTATATACTTTTGAATCAGTAAGCCTTTCTGCCAAACTTTAAAGATCATATTATCGAATCATCAAATGATGTATCACATGCTTGAAGCAAATTCATACAAAGAAGAAAAGCTGAAGCGATTTATTTATTTATATTTACTTAGTAATGATACGATGCCCTATTTTCTTTGAAATATATTTTCGGCTAACGGACATGAATAATTTATGATGCCTTATAAAGTTATATGCTGGCGAATTTACTAAAAATCAAATGCAAATATTCTCATGGTTATTAAACTTTGCTGAAACAATACCATTTTTAAAAAATATTTTTTGGATAACTTTAAATTATAGGCGTTATAGTGCAAATACTCTAAAAAGAGGAAAAGAGAATAATTCTTTCACAAATGTAGAAAGTAAATTATATTCTGTTCATGAAATTAAAAAAGAGTGAAAAAACATCACTTATTGTTTCAGCAGTGAATTTTAAGTCTCCTACCTACCAGTTGAATTATCATCACCACTATATTATTTATTCTTATTTTATATAATCGTATGAATTCCCATTCAAATTAATTACCTAGAATTCATGGTCATTGTTTCCCTTATCTTGTAGTTGCTATTAAGGAATCCATTGCAGTCAAAATGACAATTCAACTGAAAGAAACTTGTCCAAACGTGTTGCAAAGAAAAATCAAAGCTCGATGCGAATTCTCGTGGAAAGTTGAAAATAGATTTTATAAACGAAGGCTGAATAAATAAGCCAGCCCGTACCTTCCAAAACTGTCGAATCTCGTATGATGCGGAGGCTCTTACCGGACTAGCTGCAAAACTTTCGTCGTCTGGACCACCAGAAGTTGGAGTACCCCAAATATCGTCTCCTGAAGTGCCACCTGAAGTGGTACCTTCCTCGTCGTTCGTTTCCAAGGAATATTCTGTTCGTTCTGGTGGAACTGGTGGCTGCAGAAGGTATCCACCTACACCTTCACCAAAATGTTCCAGAAGAGACATTTTGCTGACAACGTAATTACTGGCTCTCATCGTCCAGGCTTTCAATCCAGAAGGGGGGGATTCCAAATCTTGTGCTTCTTCTTCAACCTGATCCTCGATTTCATCATCTTGGTCAAGGCTGCTCAATGTTCCGAATCTCCTTAAGGCTCTAAAAATTTTTATTACTATTCTGAGTCACGATATAATAGGTTCTAAAATGTAGATGGATTAATTAAATGACGAGGTTTTGTATTGTTGTGACTGAGGAAATCCTGTTTATGTCAGGCTTCACAGTCTTTTCCGTATTTTCCTGCTGAAAATTTAAATGTTTTATTGGAAAATCCACCTTTTTAATTAAATTATTTATTAATCTAATTAAAAAATTAATTTTAATTAGATTAATTTTTAATGTATTTATCTTAATCAAAAGAATTTATTCCCCTATTTTCGTAAAAAATCAGCCTGTTTTGATAACATTTTTTGCTTGGGAGCCTGTTAATAATATATTTTTTTGATAAAAACCTGTAAGGCGGTTCTGCGTCACCATCCAGATCGTCTTCACTTCCATCCTCAGTGTTTCCATCTGCGGATGTGCAAGCTGGACTATTTCGCCCAGGACTATCAGTTAAACCATTTCGGGCCTTATGCCTGGTGCAAAGATCAGGAGTCGGTGGTAAAATAGAAATTTTAGGAGGAATAGGCGAAAAAGGATCCCGTGGCAAAGGCGGCGTTGGACAACCAGATCTGAAACGGTACTTTCTAATTTTATTTTAAGCACGAATGTGTTTAAAAAATAACATAAGAAGTTATCTTGAATTCAGAAAGAATCTAAACCATTGTACTTATCTAAAGGTTGTCAAAACAACTCAGCTCGAAAAAGCCAAGATTGTTTTTGAATTCAAGAGACTGCGTTTATTTTTATTTAAAAAATTTGATAAGTGTACATTGAAATTGACAATACCTGTGACATCTTCTACAAATGTTAATAGAAGTTTCCCTAATTGTGTGCGTTCCATTTTTCTTAGTCATTGTATTAGATTTGACAGTACACAAACTCGCACTGGATGCTGTACTTTGCTGTTCAGCATCTGAATTGACAGTAGTGGTTTCTTCTGTGATATATTCTGATATCGTCCTTTCAATGTTGTCCCTTGGAGTTCTTGCAGCCAATTCTTCCGCAGTCCATTCCTCGAGAGAAACTTCATGATCCGGAGGAGGTATTTGATGAGAGTTTTGAACCCACTGAGCAAGGTTATTCGAGTCTTTCATGATATCCAGACTGTCATCGAACTTTTCTTTGTATTCTTCCTGCTGCTGAGTATTTTGGGTTGTCCAAAAAAGAAATCATTTCAGTTAATAGTAAATTTCAAATTAGAATGTGTTTTTAAACATTTTAATTTTTAAGTGAATTTTACCTCAGGACTGGTCGTATTGTCTCTCATGTTGTTGAAGCTGTTGTTCATATTAAGGTTCTCCTCTGGGCTTTCTAGAGTTGGAGTATCTCCACAACCAGTGTTGACGTAGATTCTAGAGCAAAATTAATTATGTAATACGTCGATTGTTCTCGATAATGAAGGAAAACTTGACAAAGGGTAATTACATCTGTCGCTGAAGTAGATTGTGCCAAATAGCTTTTAATTCTGGAGTGGGAGCCCGAAGAATCAGGACTCTTCTTCTAGGACGGCTGTGAGGACTGCAACCTCCTGTGTGCACCACCTCTACGTGACCATTCTCGTTGGTGCCATTCGGAGAAATTGCTATTTGCAATCTAAATTCCGTAGGCTTCTTTCTGACATTGAAGCAAGCTTCGGCGATGCTAGATAGACGTAGAGGCTCCTCCGTGACAAAGAGGACTCGGTCTCTTGAAACTCGAGCGAATACTAGGAGGTCCGTTAAAAGAAGGGCCCAAGAGGGTTGCAAACTGGATCGACCCTCTACTCTTGTGAGCGCACCACCGAAAAGCCTAGAAATTAAGGTGTATTAGGTTTTTTTTTTCATCAGTCTTTCTGTCCCTTTTCATATTTTCAACTATTTCTAGGAAGTGCAAAGAATTTCCTAAGGATTAATTAAAACCTAACTATAATTAAAACCTCGTAAATTCTTTTGGACATCTCTTAAAATCTTTAAATTTATTGGCAACAGAAATTATTTTCAACCTGAAATTGATTGATTATGCTATATACATAATTAAATTACCATTACCATTGCCTTCCTGGCATGGCGAGAGTGAAAGGCTTGCATCTTGCAAAAACGAGACGCGATTCAACTTCCTGCAAACTCAGTAGAGGTTTTCCAGTATCACGAGGTGGTTCCATCACACCTGCATTTGCTGTTGCTTCTCTATAACCCTGTGATAAATCCCTCGCTTGTGAACAGTTTCTTGGACAAGCAAGTCCTAATAACCTTGTCATTTCCCTATACAAAAATAATTTCTTTCAACTGATCTGTTTCGAAGCTAGTGCTAGTGTAATATTCAATTTTCTTTATAAAACATTCACACACCTGTAATGTTCTAGAGGAAGCAGTAAGACACCAGTGAGGTCAGGTTTTTTTCTCTGGGGAACAGCCGGCTCACAAACTAATTTTGCAAAAGCTGTATTTCTTCTGAGGGCGACTAAAAGACAACAGGCCCTCTGAAGTCCACTTAGATATCTTCTGTAAGCTGCCGTTATCCTTGGCACCCTGGATAAGTAACTCTCGACCCGCGCACCATCATCCTTGATTTCCTCCGAGATTTTGAGCAATTCTTCCAAGTTTTGAAATAGAATCATGTGATCAGTCGCTGATAAAACATCTCTACGCTCAGCTAAGGGGGCTTGAAATCGTATTTGGCCGCTCTTCAATGAGGAATGATAACGTGATTCTCTTAAGTTCAGCTCTTCCTCTGGTGATGCATCCGGTGCAATGCTCGGAAACACCTGCTGGAGAGCCATACGAAAACTAGATATTGGTGGTTGCTTAACAGTTGTCCCAATTAAAATATCCGATTGAATACGATTTTTTTGCTTTTGTTATTGGAGATCGGAGATGATTAAGATAGCATGCAGGGGAATAGATGATACTCTCTTGATACTCAATATACACAGTTGAACATTTCTAAAATTGAAGGAAGTATCACATGATTCGTCTATCTAGTTTTAAATTTTAATTAAAACAAAAAAAGAATTTTTTGAAATATTTTTTTATAAATGTAAATATGTAGGATTAGATTAACGTACTTTTGTATATTTCATTTAATTTTAGAAATTTCCAACTCGGTATTTCAATAAATGTAGAAATGGCGAGAAAAATGACGATGACATAAGGATTACATAACTGATACACGGTATACTAAAATTTCCGTAGGAATAAATTAATTTATTCGATATAAACAACCGAATTTTTTCGATATGAATAGACTCTGTCTTAAAAGTTATGGATAAAACCTCTGTTCTTTCAGAAACTGAAGTTTTCGAATAATTTCGTGTTTCCTAATTTAAAAGTACTTTTTCATTTGTTTAAATCAACATTTTTTTGGTCAAATTTAAATATTGGAAACTTAAGAATTTTAGGGAATTTATTAATTCGTTATTTTTATAATTCGTGAATTACTACATTTGAAAATAATATAATTCGATAATTTTTATATTTTTAAGTTTGGGCATTTAGTTATAATTCGATATTTTTGTTTTTCATCAAAGTGTGTATTCCGTATTTATTTTTTCGATAGAATTTAAAGTATATTCTATTGTATTCAATCAGAAATATTTTATCTGGGTTGCTCTTCGTAACCATTCAAAGAAAAACATCAATTTTGCATCAAGGGATTTAGTGAGATAGTTTTTGGGGCTGGATATAATTACATAAGCACATTCATTTTTGAAAAGATACAATGATGATTTTGATCCTGCTTAATTCAGAATTGTTATTGTAATACATTTCAAAAGTAAAATACTTATTTTACAGTTAATATAAACACTCGAGTTCAGAATGATTTTATGTAATTTTAGGAACTTTCTGGTATTATGTAGGATATTCCACACATTCAGATAATTTGAATCTAAACTTTTTATTTCAAGTGACAGAAATATTTAGTTTAGGTTTCTTAGACATTTTTTTTCCGATTTTATTTTTAAGTAAAATCACTGGTGCAAATAATTTTCAAGTTCTTATAGATTTTGAAAGCTTTTAGAGTTGAAATTTAAAAAATTTATTTAAAGCATATATGAGATTTCTTAGATTCCCTATTTATTGAAGATAAATATTTTCAAAATTTTCGAATTAAAGGAATAACATCACTGGGCAAGTAAACACATAATTAATTCAATCACACTTTTCTCTCAGTGAAATTTTTCATTTCCACGACAATACCTTTACATTTTGCACATCATACAATTCTTTTTCAAAACGATTTTAGCCAATTTGGGTTGAAACTGTATTCAAAAAGTGCGATTGCCATCAAGACTGAAATTACACTTCTGTGCTTTATTACAGTTGAATATTGATATTACCGTGAAACATACTGACGAATCGAAATTAACTTCTCCTACGGGCCCAAAAGTTCTGAAGCCACGCCTCCTTCTTTTTTTTGGTAACTTCCTCAATAAAAAATTGACAACTGTCGATTTCTTCAATACCTTTTTCACCAAACAAACTCATTAATCGATCCAAACTTCATCAGGCACAAAATTATTTAATGTAACTTTTTCATTCTTATATTTATTTTCTTTGAATTAGATATTCTTCTAATAAAATGTATTGCTTTGATTCTTTCTCGTCAAGTGTTGTTAAAAATCCAAGTTGTGGAATACTTTCTTAGAAAAATTAATATATTATTTACATGTGGGGTACAATAACGATTTAAAATAAAAATTGCTTTTAAATTGACTCAACTACTATCGTTAAAGTTAAAAGCTTTATGTAATTTGAAATAAATGCACCACTTAGACTTGCTTAAAACCTTTGCTCTTCATAAATGAATGAAAAAAGCTTGATATTATTGTACCCAACATATCAGCTGTAAAAAAATCTCATTATCATCATCAAAGATTTATACATTTTCACTCCACCCAATAGCCATTAAATTTAATGTGCAATCTCGATTAAAGTGACAATAAAGCTAGGAGAGGATTTTGGAAGGGATAAATGAAAATGAGCCAGCTCATGATTCGAAACAAAACTTGTTGCCAACAAAGGAACTTAAAGGTACAAAACATAATCTCACTTCGATAAAATAATCGGGCAGCCCTCTTCTTGTCGAATAGGCACTCGACGCTCCACGCTCATATACTTGTAAATGTGTACAGAGACAAAAATAATGTACAAAGTACGGGACAAGTAACGTAACGGTAAACACATAAATATAACTTCACAGGAAATAAAAATACAATAATAATATTAATAATAATTAATAATTATAATAAGCTCTGACAAACGCGGAGGCCGCGTGTACGAAAAAGAACCGTAGTGCAAATCAAGCGAATGGAAATTATAATTTTTAATTTAGGGGTAAAACAGAGGATACACTCGATAGTGCCGTTGGTTCAATTATTATGAGGCGATGTTTGGTTTTCTGGACAAAGATTTCAGGGATTTACACCAAGACGCCTGTACCGACCTCGGCCGTAAAGGTGACAGAATGATGATGACTACTCGGGGCCTGAATGTTCACCGAACTGGGTCTGTTTAATGAAGATTGAACACCACCCTTCCGGTATACTTCTAGAATTAGTTGATTTGTCGCTGCTTGGATTAGGTTCAGGATTTCTTCCCGTGGTTGTGTTACCACATTGGTCGTCTCTACAAAAACCACGTGGTCTCCTGGCCTCAGTCCCGCCCGTTCGGCAGGACTTCCTGTGTCCACTCGTTCCACTCGAGGTGGTCTCCCCCAGGATAACGAGAATCCCCATGATGTCTAGAAAAATAAGCTTTGATTAGAGAAAAATTCTTCACATTTTTCAGAAAAACCGGGTTTAATTAGGCAGAGATAAGGTGATTATTGCAGGTAGATTAGGCACGTTTCCAAAACGTGCCTAATCTACCAGCCAAGTTTCTACGGAAGCTGGAAGACCTTGAAATTCTGGATTCAAAGTCTTTTGCGAATTTGAAAGACTGAGTCTGAACGTATGGACTTTTCGGAATGGGACTAAACGTAAGGACTTTTAATTAGGTCAAAAAAACGAAAAGGATTTGATTTACGGTGCTGTATTAACCAGACTGCAAGTCTTTTTCTTATTCTTCTGTTTTTCATTTATTTTCAAAAAAATTCCCCTTTTTTAAAAAAATTGCATTATATTTGGTTGAAAATTCAACTATTTTGTTGATAATCCATATTTATCATTAAAAAGTAAATTATTCCTTTAAAAATTCAGTTTTTCGGATAAAAATTGATTTTCTTTGTTGAAAATTAATTATTTTGGTTGAAAATTAATTTCCTTTTTTGCAAATTTAATTATTTAGATAATTTTTTCTTGAAAATTCAAGTACGTAGTATTATGTTGAAGTTAAATATTTAATTTAAAATCCCTCATCGATTGAAAAGTGAACTATTAAACAGTATAATTTTTGGTTGAAAATTAATCCTTTTGGTTGACAATTAAGCTATTCCGTTGAAAAATCATCTTTTGTCCTTTAAAATTCAAATAATTACTTGTAAATTCATCTCTTCAGTTGAAAATTAAACTTTTTTTTAAAAAATCGTTTCAAATTGAATTCAATATTCAACTTGTATTAATTTTATTCAACCGAATCTATTTCCCTATTTTGCTAAAATAATCACCACGTTCTGAGAGCATTTTGTCTTATTTATTTGTTGTCCAAAAAAATAAGAACGTCGGTAGTCGGTAGTTTACTAAAGTCCATACGTTTAGCTTTAAAAGATTTGTTCAACATAGAAATATATAATTCTTTAACCAATTTCGCTAAACATACCGGATTTCCTGTACTCGGCCTTGTTAATCTCCTGGTGATAGTGCATGGCGTTCTGCCACCTCTAGCTGTGAAACCAGGATGAAGTGGAAGTCCTGTGAGGGGATCGACAGGCTCAAGTTCTAAGTGTCTGAGGTACGTGAGATCCTCTCCACTTGAATTATTGTTATCTGACTCGCCGGACTTTGAAAGAGGTGGTGACACTGCACAATCTTGCGTTACCCCTGCATATGAGGTGCTCGAATTTCTGCCAGAAACTGCTTCCAGAGGGTGCCATGTAGCTTCCTGAACACAAAAAATTTAAAAGTTTTGAATGTAGTTCCCCACAAAGCTTACTAATACTTTCTCTGTGTGCAGTCATCGATTCAAGTTTAGTGTTACAAAGAGGCAGAAGATCAAGCGTGTTGTAAACTAATTTTAAAAAAAAGTTTTTTTTCTTCGCCAGTTGTGTTCATGTAAAATGTTGAACTTGCTTAAGATGAATCGCAAATAAGAAAAAATAATGAAATTGAAGGTTTTCTTGCATTCATATGTTCCAAATAATGAGCAGTCACGTTCTGTGACTGCTGGTGGATTAGCCACGAACCGCAATTCATGAGAGAACGATAATTGAATTGAATAATTATCCTAAATTCTTTATTTATAACTTAACTTTCCCAGCAGCCGAGAATAAAGTAGAGCTACATGAAACATTTGGTTTTATCGATTGCTGCTATTAGCGGAAAGCAAGATTAAAGGTGAACTGATGAATTAAAGCAGTAATTTAAGCAAGATGATTAAATGAGTAGTTAGAAGAAGAATCTTTTCTGTTATTTAAAAAGATGTCTAGCAGTCTATATTAAATGTGAGATTTTTTTTTCACTGTTTAGACATTGGAAATTTAGTATCAGCGCTATATCAAGTATCAGCAATCTGAACATGCAAGAATTAAACAACAGACATTCCCAAGAAAAATTTTTCACTTTTCTACACTTGCTTCTTTTGATGGTTCCGTGGAGAAAAAACTATCATAGGGCTCGAGTCTCATTAACAAGGTGGAAGAGGCTTTCTCCAAAGTCACTTCAGCAGAATGTGAAAATCTTCAGCATCACTCCCGCCACGAAAAAGGCGGCACAGTAGATGGCAACCACAATCATTTCAGAGGGAGAGACGCCACGAGGGGAGAGCGAGTAACCCTTTTTAGTAGAAAAGAGAATAACTATTCACTTTTGCCTTGCACTTTCACTTTCATTTATGTTGTACTTCTTAACTTCTGCCTCTTGAGTTTCGCGATGAAGGGCCTTTTTTATTTCTCAGACTTCTTCCTAACGGGGGTAAATAAAACACTTCTCAATTGAATGCGATAACTGAAGTGTTGATTTTTAAAAAGATTGCTTTATTCTTGTGTAGATGATATGTTCTTGAAAAGTTTTCGGAATGTTTTTAGATGGTTTTTGGTTAGAAGAGGCTAAAATAAGGGTGAAGTGGACGAGGTTTTGAAAGGCCCTAACGATTGGAATGATAGAATTAAGTGGTAGAGTTTAATGGAATGAAGAATACACCGTACCCAGATAAATAACAATCGGCTTAACTGTGACCTTAAGCGAGAAGACTTACTAAAAACGGATATCAGTCGGATATCGATTGATTTTTTACATACAAACAGAACGCGTATAAAAGCTATGCTTTTATTTTATCTGATATATTTAAACAAAATTGTACCTTAATAAGGGACCAAATTACTTCATTTTCAAACTTTTTTTTATTTAGAACGCGAGCAAATTCACTTCGAAGGGTGAAATAGAATTGAAAATAATATTTAGTAGGGATTTTCTGCTTCTCTCGCGTTAATCTTATTTTACCTCAGAGCTCAGAATTTACATAGTTGTGGGGAGTGTTTTTTGAGTTTCGGAATGATTTCCACCGGGTATACAAATCACTGCAGAGGTATATCAGAGTCCCCTTGAAATTTTGATGCCACTGCACAAAGAGGAAGTGTACACTTGCAATATCGCGATGCATGTGAATAATTAATGTTTTTACCTTGTCCTGGGACAGGGGCAGGGGTAGAGTCATGCAGCCCAGCAGCTCGCTGCGTCTGAAACACAGAGAAAGGAAATGTATATCAGTTTCTTGTGCACCCTCTGTACATGCATACATATATATTTAGATGTGTGCACATCCGTGACGCGCACGCGGTATAAAGTGCAAGTAAATGTGCACGTGGTGTGTTAGACGTGCGCAGGTCTCGTAAGAATCGATTCCCCTCCTACCGCAGGATTCCGAGGATACCCAGAAATTATTCGCCTTCTGCGACAGTAGCCTTGCCACCTTATCAGAGATAAGCCGACGAGACATTTTCACCGCAGAGGCGAAATCAGTCTTTTGGGCTTTTCTCCGAAGTCTGAGAACATTGTCTATTTTTTTATGCAAATCATTTATCAGGACTTTAGCAAGACTTACTCTAAATTTTAAATATACTTGACTTCCATTTCCAGCTTTTATATTTCTTTTTTAAATTCAAGGAAGGAAAAAAAGGCTTGGAATTTCTATACTTGTTTATTGTTTATATTCTTTTTAATACTCTGCTATTTTGATTGATTATTTTCCGATTAGATAACTAGCTTCTTAGAATAAGCCCTGTTCTTTACCTTAACAAGAGGTGCACTTTGGGAAAAAGTAGGCTAATGAGATTTTCTTAGACATTCTGAGAATGTTAAAGCCAAGCTTATACGTTCATATATTTAGTTATTTACTTTAAGAAGCACAAGAATTTTTTTAAATAGAACTTTTTCGTGATGACATAAGAAAGAAACAAGTTCGAATTATAGAGATACTTTTCTATATTCTATAATCCGCTTTAAATTCCTTTTAAATACTGGACACAGTCTTTCTCATATTTTCCTGTTTTTCTTCTTTTTTCTCGGTTTTGACGAGTGAATCAATAAAGTTTGTCGAGTGAATCAATAAAGCCCAATAAGAAAATTCAACTCTTTCTAAAAAATTTAAATATGGGAAAGCTTTCACTCAGAAAAAAGTTTGTTTGAATCAAATAAACGTATCATTGCTATAGGGTCAAACAAAAAATTTCTTTGAATTAAACAAAATTTGTTTGATTCAAAGAAATTTTCTTTAATTCAAAAAAATTGATTTCATCATAATAAACAAAAATTTCTTTGAATCAAACAAATTTTGTTTAATTCAAAGAAATTTTTTGTTTGGCCCTATAGCAATACGTTTGTTTGATTCAAACAAACTGTTTTCTGAGTGTTACCTTTCACCAATCCAGTTTTTTTTATACATATATTGACTAATTTTAGTCACTGCCTTAATGTAATCTATTTTAGTAATCAAGCTAATTTCATTAAATCCATTAAGTTCAATCTCGTGCCAAGTCCAAGGTTGCCAGTAGTAAAAAAAGTGTTAGAATTGTTTCCAAATATTCTTGGAAAACGGTCGATTAAATGTGTGCGGGCTCGCACTTTATAGGAGAGAGTAAACTTTAGTGTTAGATATAAAACTGCAGGGTACTCTGTTATGCATGTAGAGTTGCGCGAAACTATAGCTGAGGACAATAGCGTTCCAGGAAACTAACTTTAAGTTATTAAGTAAATCTTAAAGTCAAGAGTTATACATTCTGAGAAAAAAATGAATGATAATTTTGCCCCAGAATAATATCATAGTTTAAATAATTCATCAATTTATCAGATCGAGAACATAATTGATGTTAAATGATCATTTTGGCTTTATTTTGAAAAATTCTTTAATTCAAGGCTCAAGAAGAGCTTTTTCATAATATCCCCTTCAAAATAAACAATTTTAATTAAATAATATTCACCTTGCTCGTCGATCCCTGTGCCAGACGGCGATATCCAAAGAGGTTGTTTTGCTCGAAGAATTGTTATTGCTAACTGGACAGGATAGAACCAAAGTTTCTTGAAAAACTGGATTCGGTGTTGCTCTGTGAACTGCAGTTCTTTTGTGCACTAAACCCACGCCACTCGAATTTTTTAGGGTCGCTTTCACATAAGCGTAGATGGGACCCTCGTAAGTCCTTCTGAGATCCTTACACCTTATCACTGCACAAATTAAACGTTTTTTTTATTATTTAGAAATGTGATTTAATGCACAAGATGACAGGCACAATTCGATTTAGGAAACTTATTCATATTATTGCATTAGCATCGCAGCTAATGACGGAACTGTAATAACCGCGGGGGTTAGGAGTTAGGGGTAAAAGAGGGGTGAGAATCTGATATCGGAAGAAGTATTCACTTCTTAAACATTTATGTTGTTTTCAACAAAGTTTGCATCTTTGTGAGTGCCGGCTTTAAAAGTTTCTCAAACTTGATTTTGCGTAAAAATAGAAGGTGCATGTTTTGAGGAATACTGTCAAAGGTTATAAGATATTTTCCGCAAAAAAAACGAAGGATTTCCTTAAAATTTAGGTGGTGTAAAATAATAATAAAATGCTGAAATAACAATTTTTATATTTGTTAACAAAATTATAATCTAGCCCTGAAAATGTCAAATAGGCAAAGCGCCTCTTTAAGAAGTTAATAACTTTTTACTTATATGTGCGCTTCTCTAGAATTTTATTACGTAATAAAGTTGAAGAACTCCAATGAAAATTCAAGTGATATCTTCCCCAAAATTGCATTCTGGATTGAATCGTTACCTTCTGAAAAGGATAATAATAAAAAAAAGCTATTTCAATTGTAATAAGAATTTGAATGCAGAAAATATAAAAATCTTTTCCGTTAATTGCTTTTCAAGAATTACTGAAGCAAAACTTAATTTTTAAAGAAAGTTTCATGCAAAAATGACTTTTTTTTACTTTATTTACGTTAATATAAATTTTATAAACTTCTAATGATTATTTTTGTTAATAAATTTTGAAAATTGGAATGAAAGTATTTTTAAAGTGTGATCACGTGGATTATTTTCTCTGGTCCAAAAGTGTTCCGCGGTCTGACTAAAACTCTACACGCACCACTTGAGCCGAGTCTGGCTGACCAATGCGGCATTTGCCTCCTTGTAAACTAAACGACCTCACTTCACTCAAATGCACTCATCAAACCCTGCCACCATCCTTCGTTATCGATCGAACTTTAAATTCGTCTTCACAAATTCACCACCTTCAACAATATTTTTATCCAATGTTTATTCCTGATCATCGGTCTACTTTTCAATAATTTTTATTTACGAAAAGAAAGTATGAAGGAGGAATTTTTGATAGAAAGGCTTGCAAAGAAATAGGTCGAAAATATTAGAAAATAAGGGTGAATTTGGGTTGTTTATTTTAGCGACAGTTGTATAGTAGCCTAAATCAATGAAGTTAGGCCTACTAACCGAAATCGAAATACCAGAAGGATCTGTGGGTTACTGGCACACGGTTTCACGGGGTGCCAAGTAAAACCCCCTGAAGAAGGGAATTGGCGCATGTCTCGTGTCAGCTTCAGGGGTGTAGAAAGTGAAAAGGAAACCCTCAGATTGGAGAACTTGATAAAAGTTTCAATAGATGGGAGCGAGGTTTATTAAATTATACTTTTCCAAATTTAATTAATTAATAATGATAAAGTACGATAGATTCATTCATTTAATTCCATCGATATCTTTTGCTGTCCCGGAAAACTAAAGCAATCTTTTTAAGTAACTTTAAATCATTTCCATTTTGAAATCGCTTGACCTTTTTTCTACTCCTTAAAATCTATTCAAATCCTTTGAAATTCTGTAGTATTTAAATTCGTTCTCTCTCTTTTTCTGAAGATTAATCTCGAATCAATAACAGTGTAGATCATTTCTAGATAATTTCTCCTTAGAGAATTGAATTAAATTGAAACAACAAACAAGTATTAAGAAATTAGAGGAGCAGAAATCTTACCCTTAATGTAAATTTTATCACTCTGGACGGAGGTTTCAATCTCAATCGATGCCCTGCAGTTAGATTTAGGAGCTTCGATTTCCGGACTGTACTTCAGGCATCTTCTGACTGTCGCCACAAGAGGAGTCTCGGGAGTATTATTTACAGTATTATAAAATGACTTAGAAGAATGAAGATCGTCCAGTAAGGACGACTTGGGACTCTCCAGGTCCCAATAACTGGCCTTCCTTCTCGATTTTTCTAAATTCTGACTTTGAACATCAACGCAAAAGGTCGTCGTCGATCCTCCGGCTAGTTTATCGTCCAGAGTAGAATCCAGATCCGTCTCGAGAGGACATCTCTTCACGTCCCGATTCACAGCCTCCATTAAGGGTTCCTGAACCTCGACCTCGCTCACTTGCATCATGCTCGAAGGACTCAGGCTCAAAGATCTTTTCTTGGCACGTTTGCTTGCAGAACTTTTTTCAGGGTCTGCTTCCTTTTGCTGTCGCTTCCTACGAATACCTCGTTGCCTTCTTAGAGTGAATTCTCCCTCGAAGTCCTTCGAGGGCGATTGAAAAGCCCAAGACATTGGCGAAGGATTTTCTAATAACTGACTTGCCGAAGAAACCGAACTGTTGTTGTGAGTCTCGACCATATCTACATCTTCGATTTGAATAGCATTCTCTTTTTCAGAAATCGTCTCGTAAATGTGCTCTGGTGAAACTTGACACTCGGTAGAATCAGATTTTGTTCTTGCTTCGAGAATTTTTCTTCTCTCTTCGGAATCCTTCAGGAGAATTTCAGCCACCGTTTTGCCTCCGTTGTGTATCTTTTGCTCTCTGAAAATTAGATTGATATACATTATGAAACAGGGAATACAATTTAGGGTAGAGCGGGACAAAGTTGTCTGTGTAAATAAATTTTGTAGTTATTTAACATTAAAAAATTCGAAACTTTCTTGAAGTTAATAATTTTTCACTATATATAAATAAAAAAAAAAGTTTCACGGTATAATATGAAAGTCGCTTCAGAAATTTATGACGTAGTAAAAACCCAGGTCACTCGTAAAGAAAATGTAATAAAAGTTTTGAGTAATATTTCTCTACCAGTATTTTGAGAGTTAGTAACTCGGAAATGAGTTTTTAATAGAAGATAAATTTTAATTAGATTTTTGGAATCAATTACAGTACCTATATACAAATATTGAAACATATAGAAAGTTTTGTAATTCTGATATAAATCTGAAAAGAATTTTGATTTTTTTTTCGAAAAAATTTTGAACAATATCAGTAATAATTTACATTTCTTTTAGAGAAGCTCTTAGGAATATATATATATACGAACTCATATATTAAGATTCACATTAAAGTCTCTTTATAACTTTCTGAAGTGAAACTGGGTATATAGTATCTATAGCAACAGAGAAGACTCTCAAAATCAAATTGTTACGTCTCAAGAAATTCATATAATAGTGTCCTTGGATGCCCGACGGAGGGTGAATGTGCGATATAGACACTTGCATAAGCACGTGGTATGTCTTTCTAAATCAAGGATTGAAAGAGATAGGGGGACAAGACTGTCTAGCATAGGGTCTACATTTTATACGAAAGAGCGAAGGGTGATGTCCTGGGGACTAATCGAAAAAAGAGCTGAACTTTAAATTAGAGCAGGTTGAAAAAAGATAGAGATAGGGAACACCCGTCTCTTTTAGATCGTCGGCTGAAAAGAATAGAGTACAATGTACATTCACATTCTAGTTTCTTCATTCTGCAAGGGAGCAAAATCCGATAATACAGCTATTGCAAATCGTTCATGCCTCTCGTGAGAAAAAATTGCTTTCAAGTTTAACTGCACTTTTTTTTAAGGTGTCTCTTGAGTTCATGTTTTATTTCATTTATCTTGTAGCATTATTGATTCTACCAAAAACGTCATTCAAAGGATTTTTCAAGATTTAAAGGAATTTTTTAAATTTTGAATGTTTTGAAGGTTTAAAAAAATGTTTAAAGTTTCTGGTTTAAAGGGATGTAAAAAAAGAATTCAAAGTTTATATTAATGGTTCGTTAAAATACCAGAGTTACTTAATTAATTAATATTGTGTAATTAATATTACAAAAGTTTAAAGTTCAATTGGGAAAAATACAATTTTTGACAGGGAAACAGGGAATTTTTCCTCAAATTTTAGTAATTGATCTAAAATAATGTTTAAAAATATTTTTTAATGGATTGAAAGTCGGCTCAAATCGCGCCGACAATCGAAAGTATGAACTTGAATCTTTTCAATTTGAATTTGATTCTTGCAAGGGTTTATTCTGCGAATAATTAATAATTACCTGTTAATGACTTCAGTAATTGTATTATCCACATTCTCAAACTTTGGCTGGTCTTGATCAAGTTTTAGACCCAGGAGCTTTCCGGCAAGTGGAGTTTGCTGAATCTCTTTAATTTTGGGGCTCTTCCGTTGAGAATTTTTCGTATGATAAGGAGTTTTACACCTAGAGTGAAGTTTCGTGATCCGCGCCAACTTTGGAATACAGGAGACTCTCGCGAAATCCGAGGATATAGGTTTGGTATTTTCATAGTTCTGGGAGAAGATTCTTCTCTTAGACAAAGGAACTGAATCTGCTTCCATGATGTCTTCGGGACTTGCAGCCAGAGCGATTTTGTGGAAGAAGTCTGACACATGAGAATGCCGATTGGCACGAGCTTCGTTAACGATGTTCTGAGGGAGTTCATTGCTACTCGGAAAGTTTCTTGTACTTGTCCTCAGCGGTGATGGTGGATCCGTAGGCAAAGTTGAAGGTGTCTGGCTCTTGAGAGATTCAGTCGGAAATAGGGTGAGCGGAATATCTGCATCGACTCTTGGTGTACTCTGGTAAAAACTTTCCGTTGTCTCTGACGACTTCTGCAAGTCCTGCAAAAGAGATTGTCGTTTTGCAGATCTAAAATTCAACTTTGTCGTCTGGAAAGTAGCAAAAAAGTAATCGATAGTTTGATTTATTCATTATAATTTGCAATTCCTAGAAAACTAACACGCTATAATAAGTTTGTTACATTAATGTGGAACATACTATTCTTTTTAAATTTCGTATATCTTGGGATGTTTGAATTTGTCTTCTGTAGATGAAAAATTGTACCTTTTCTATTCAAAATGAGAATGTTTTGTTATATCAAGACTGGGGATAGTCTGTTTGCAAAATTAATCTCAATTTTTCAGTCTTACCTGGAAGTATCCCCTCAAGTCGCTGCCATGACTTCTGCATCTTCTCCGACGGCCAGGTGTAGGTTTTAATCCTACAGATGAATTTGGAATGTTGGGAAGATGCGTTCTGGGCTTTGAGCCAGACGCCGGTGGGGTATTCGAGAGGTCACGAAAGGGTCTGCGAGACGATTTGTTAAGCGTAGGTGGTCCATGGGGGGTAGAACTGGCTGTAGACAAGGATCTCGATACCGTCCACTTGAGCATCTCTAAAAGCAAAAAAAGAAAGGTGCTTTTAGCACTTACACAATAGACATCAATACAATTATTACGTAATTAATTAAATTAATTTCGTTAAATCATAGCGTGTGAACCTAGAAAAATATTCTTTCTCAGAAGAGTTTCGCCCCTAGCACACAAATTGGGTCAAATGTAAGAGGCAGCCCAGATTAGTACGTTTATAACGATCGTGGCAATTATGAAATGTCAACGACATTTCCCAGGAAAAGGGGGTGTCCGAGACTGCCGAGAAGAAAACGCGAAATAACGATAAAGAGCAACAATGGCCCAGCAATGTTCTGTCCTAAGAAAGGATAATTACAACATGAAACGAAGAAACAGGAAGACTGAACTGCTATAGCGACGACAAGGGCATACACCTGTCATGCCATACGGGAAACACGAAAACAGGTGAAACTGTAGCACCTGAGTTGGTTTTACAAGTTAACACTTAGTCTTCTCCCTAAGGATTGGATAAATGGATCTTAATTGGTACTGAGCACAAAGTATTCATATGATAAAAAATTGGTATGTACGTATATAGATGAAATAATGACACGTGTCGTCACCTTGCGTAACTGTTGAAGGGAAAAACTATTGTCAGTGCAAAATGCAAGGTGTTTTTTTTTCATGCAAAACAAGAGTTTTTGCAATATCGCAGGTGTATCTATTTGGATATGATAATGCAGATTTTATAAATTGTCATTATGCCTCGAAATGTATGAATAATTGGGTATTATTCAAAAATAGGAACTACAGTACTTAACTCTTATGTGAATAATACGCAGAGTAAAAAAAACACGTGTCACTCCCTGACATGTGTTTTCTTCTTTTGTTATTTTGTAAAAGATGTTCTTTGGCCTATTTTTTCAAGTTGGGCATAAGTCGAACAGAAGGTATTGGAAATTCCTATTTTAATGTATATTATATATCATAATTCTTTTGACAAAATGTTATTAGGTTCGTTCTATTTTCCGCACTTAATTAATTATAAACCCCCTCGAGTAAAATTGCATGTAGGCATATGAGACTCTTTTACTCATCATGCACTTTTTTCATCACACCAATGAAAATTGCTGACTCATTGACATAGATCCGCATCAGAGGGCTGGGCAGTAATTACATGAAATTAGAATTCCAAATTACGCGAATTATTCTTTTGCAAAAGTAAGTTACACCGTGTAACATACTTAAAGCGCACATCCCCTACCCGGATGTCTCATTGCACATTTTTGCGTACATTCTCAGGCATAAAAACTGAAATCGAGCAGTATGCAAGGCATGTTATTATTGAATGTGCACATGTATGGCATCCAGTATCATATATGTCTGCTAAGATCAGTGCCGCGTGTCTGAAGAAGGTAGGTCTTGGAATACGTTAGCCGTGGTCGTTCATAAAATGTTGATCAAGTCTCGATAAGTTCGCGGTCGTCTTTTGGGCGCTAGTTCGGAACTACCTCGCACGTTCTTTTGACCAGATGGGCCTTCCTCACACTCGAACGCTCAGTGGCTCAACCATATGGGCAGGTGCCCCTGTCGACTGTGCAGGACAAGCATGGGTGTGCGTGCGTATAATAAATACACAGAACATACATCCTTACGGGCTAAAAGCGCGTGCGCGTTCTGACAACAGCTTGTATGCAAATGAATGCATTTTTATACCTACTTCACAATGCAGTGTGCGCCCCCCTAGAGGAACCGTTAAAAGTTAAAACCTGCTGCTACTATTCTGCTCTACTATGTCCGCGACAGCTCCTTGAATGCAATTTTCAGGTTGCCCGACATTTCGCGGACACAATCGCTCCTACCCCACTGACCACGACCGTTCGTGGTTCCTCTGACCCCGACTTGGCAGGATCCACTTTTAAATTTCGCGCGCCCCAAGCGACATGTCGCGCTTCGTCACCCGCACATTAAATAACCGGTGATTCCACCTCGTTGGGACTCATTGATTGCATGAAACGATTATGCGATATTGCACTTGTATATTTTAGGGGATCTCATTTTTTTAAGTGATGAGTTTCTTAGGAGCTACACTCAGAAAAAAGTTTATTTGAATCAAACAATCGTATCATTGCTATAGGGTGAAACAAAGAATTTCTTTGAATTAAACAAAATTTGTTTGATTCAAAGACATTTTCTTTAATTCAAAAAAATTAATTTCATCATTATAAACAAAAATTTCTTTGAATCAAACAAATTTTGTTTAATTCAAAGAAATTTTTTGTTTGGCCCTATAGCAATGATACGTTTGTTTGATTCAAACAAACTGTTTTCTGAGTGTATCCAGAAATTACGTAACACTTTATTTTAACACTCCCTCTATTTTTTATCCCTCCCCTGTATAACAAGTCGTAACAACATCATTTGGACCTCCCTCCTCTCCTCCTTTGTTATGTAAAATTTTTCAAATATTTCCATCACTGACGCAGGAAGTAAAATGTAGCTTCTTAATGCGTAAAGTATGGTTAAAAATTTAGATGGGTTTTAAAATAAAAAGAAAGGAAGTGAAACCATAAAAATATCGGTAATATTTCGGGGAAACTTTTTATTTGTTTTGGAATACTTTAAATTCTTTTAAAATCCCTTGAAATATTTTTAAATAGCGTTAAACACCTGGAAATCTTTAATAACAGAATTCCTTAAAAAAATTTTGAATCGAGTCAAATCCTCTGACAATCAAATCAAATCCTCTCCAATCCTCTAAAATTTCTTGTAATTTGAAATTTTTTGAAATCCATGGAAATCTTTTCAATTTTCTAAATCTATAGAAATTTTGTATCGTTATATATTATTTGTAAAAAATTACGTAGCAATCTCGATATACCCCCCCCATATAACAGATCGTAACCCCCCCCCCCCCTCCCTAAAAGTTGTTACGTAATTTATGGACGGCCCCTTAGGGGTTTCTCAGAAGTTAGAACTCTCTGATTGAGTGTGTAATATGCGTAATCATGATGAAAATTCACCCCAGTTGTAGTAGAAACAGCTATTATTTTTAGATAAAGGGTAATTGCTATTACTTAGATTATTAAATTATGAAAGGACGTTTTTTGCAGCATGAAAATCATTCAGAGAATTTTTTTCTTTACCCTTTAGGAGTGATCAATCTTTTTCAAAAAAAGTTTTAAAAAAATATGACAAAAGGTCTATAGATTAGAATTAATGAGCGGCTTAAATTTTCTAACGTATGAATTTGATAATGAACATAAATTTGCCGTAATTTTTAATTCTGCATTATGGATGAAATATGAATTAAACATGATATATGTTTTTATGTTGACTACTCAATTTCTGAATAAATAATGTTAATCTGCACTTGAAACGTAAATTGCTTTCTGCGAAAGGAAAAGTAATTAAAATTAATGAAGTGCGACTTAAAACTTAAGAACGTTTAAAATTAATCTTCTCCTTCTATATAGCACCCTCTCACGTGTGCAGTGCACACGGACCTTGAATGCTAACGACGCACGAATCGGTTGATGCTTGATACTTGATGATTACCCTTAATTTGTTATCTGACCAAGAAGGGGCCAGCCCCTCAGAAGAAAACAAGTCAAAAAGTGAAGAATGCGTTTTCGCTTAGCATATGATTCCCAAAACCAATTAACTTTCTAATAACAGGTGAAGCCCGAGCTTCTCTATAATGCCGCTATTTAAAAATACACTGAAACCTGTTTAATATTCATTCTCTAATAAATTTAGTACCCTAAACATCTTTCCGCTATTTTTTAATTATTACATTTTTTACTTCAGATAAAGGAATTGATATAGAGGAATATAACATCGCAATTAATTAAAATTAGAAATAGACATTTATTGCGAGTATGACTCTATCAGTCGTCCAGATGTATGTAATGTAATATTTGACGTTTCCTTTGGTCGTCCTTTCTATAACATAATTTATTTTCTTTTATTCGTAACTTTTGTTTCCCTTTGTGAGGTCAGGGACAGGTATAGAAGTGCTGGAGTCAAGAAAGACTTTCGAGCACGAAGTGCAGCTGCACCTGACGTAAAAGATGAAATGGGAAAGATGAAAGATTAAGTTGGAATGAAGACGTAATGGGTAATGGTGCACCACAGGTAATAGTATATCCGATACCGCCTTTAATGGTGGCGGAATTCTACTACATGACCTACGAAGGCTTAAGGTACCACTGCGTCAATCTTATCTCGATCGTGATTGCAGCATACGATACCCTGAACATTTCGCCAGACCGATCAACCGCGGTTTATTGTACTTTCAAAATGGTACTGTTGAATCAAGTACATAATTGAAATGTGATCGCATGAGGGGTTGGTTCTGGGTTCCCAAATTACAGGAGGGAATTTCAATATGGATTTTATTTTGAATTAACCCCATGTTGTACCCTTATCATATATACTAAGTTGCCCATGATGTCCCGTTCATCGTTCATTTCACAGATCCTCGTTTTATCAAACACATGTCCTATTACTATTCAACACTTTATGAATACATGATATATCGGAGTTACATGAGAAGATATTGAAAAAGGTGACAAAACACTGTCAATCAATCATTTACAAGTATGATATAAACCATTTATATGAACTTTTTAACCTTGACATTCAAAATTTAAATGGTTGGAATTGTTCAATTTCGATCTTTAGAAAGGCAAGTTTCTATAGGGTTCGTTTCTTACGTACTTTCGTATCGTACGGATCAATCTTTAAAATATGAAAAAAAATTTCATTTAAGAATTTAAAAATTTATTTAATTAGAATTTACGAATTTTAAGTGATTTTAAAATTTGTCGTGGAATTTTAAGGGATTTCAAAAGAATTCATAGAGGTTTAAAAGGTTTAAAGTGACATGAGAAATCTTTGAAAAATATCGGTAGTATTTTAATTTTAATAGAAAATTGACATTACAAAAATAGATTATTAAAAAACGGTTATTAATTTTGGCTAGTATTAAATAATTCATATTAAAGGGAAACAAGGGATGTTTTCCTAAATGTCATATATTCAGATTTTAAACGACATTTTTTGAGAAGGATTTAGATATGTCTACTTTATACCTGTTACCATACAAGTCGTAGATTTAAATAACTTCACTGCCTTTTCTAACATTGTAATTTTGACTAAGCAAATATTGAACGAAGGGTATTAGTGTCAGCGAATTTAGTCTGCGAGTACAGTTGATGGGTATTGTTTTTTTTAACCTAGAGTAGAGGGCATGATGCCAGGGTTTTTAAGGTGATGGAAACCAATGTCGGGAACAAGGGCAGGTGTTTAAAGGGACTGGTCTAAGTAGGATTCATTTACATAAAACATTAGAAGAAAGAAGCAAATTCGTGTCACCAAACAAATGGGAAATGCACCTGTAGAGAGGAAGAAACTAATGGTTCATTTATTTAATATTTTGATCCAATCTTACATTTATTCATCACCAAGCTTCCATTATAGCAGCAAGCGATTGTAATTAGTATCTTTTACATAATAATCAAGTTTAAATAGACTCCTGCTGGGGCCATAAATTGTTGTAATTTATGTATAATAGAAATAAGAAATAATGAATTCAGAATTTATAGCTGACTATAAACCGAAGATTAATTGGAATGAAATGAATGGATTAGTTCCTAGCCGATTGACCACTCTTTGTACTTAGTCTTGGACATGACATTGAAACATTCACTCAAATAGACATCAAAGGAAGAAAAAAATTGAAGTGATCGCAAGAATAGACCCGCTGGTCCATTCATTTGCAGAAAAGATCACATTTCTTTTCGATGTTGTCACCCACTTCGACTTATTTCTTCAGAATTTTTTTTTACATCTTCCATTATTTATTAGGGTCAGAGCGTGTCCGGGAAAAAGATGAGGGAAATGAATAAGAATCTCCCTCGGTCGAATTTCCTTTTCCAGCTTTATATTATTCACGTTTTGGGAAGTTCTTGAATCAAGGCATTTTTTCAACCAACTCAACTCGACTTGCAAACCAAAAATTTCTTCTCACGACGCTTTAGAAGAGTCCAACTGGTTTTTTTACCGACATACATCCCCTTTCATAATTCTGTCATAAACCTAGAGGAAGCTGGTGGGTCACTCGTTTTTAAAAAGGGTAATTTTAGGAGGGACTGGTTTCAAAGGCCTTTCAGGTTTAGAATTTTGTTTCACGACTTCTTGTTGGTAATTTCGATATTGTTACGTTTACCAAGTAGTTATACAATCTCTATTTGGTCTGTCAATCGATATTAGAAAGTTTCTAATCTTAATTAAGACTTTCTAGAATTTTCTGGATTGATTAGTCTTCTCGAAGGTCCAATTCATCAAAAGATTCGTGCAACCTATTTGGTTTCGAGGTTGATTCGACACTATAGGCTGCAATACACATTCAACGGCAATAAATTCGGGGGATATCATGTACACAAGTACAGTATACTCTTGAGTGACATTATAAAAGTGTCGCAAGTAATCATTGCTCTCCCATTGTGAAGACTTCAGGTAGAATCGAGTGTGGAGTAAGCGAATAAAACGAGAACGACCGTTAAGTCTTTTGATACTTACAGGTATGACCCGCAAGGTCACGAATCCTGGCTCGAGATGTACACCCTTATAAACTGTTTTTATGTCTAGTAACATAGCCCAGCATTGATTAACGATAAAGAGAGAGAGAGATCTAAGTGAAATAGATCGACGGTTGGGACCCTATGCCCTATGTCTATGTTCTTACACTTATATACGTTTACGCAGATACTATTACTCTATGTAAAGTGCATCCCTTCGCGATACACATGCTGACCTGGCCCATTGTTAAACCTATGTGTAAATAAAATGGGGTCTTAACACTACACATAAGCGTGTACCAAGGATGGGTAAACAATTGTCTAAGTAGAAAATCTTCCTGTATCCTTCCTGGACTTTCTTTGTTCACTCTATGTGAAAGTAGAAATTTATGTAACATGCAGCTTGGGTTTCCATGAATGGTCACTGTAATTAATGGGAAAATGTTTCGCAATGAGGTATATAGTTATACACATGTGTATATAATGCTCGGATATATATTTTTCAGCTTCGCACCAATAAATTTTGCAAAGCGTGTTGGTGGTGCTATTGTGAATTGAATTGAATATAGTAATTGTGTTCCAAGCTCTGTTAGCTTTTGCCAGTTATGAACTTATCTTTGATTATTCTTTTGATGAAAATTATATATTTGATGGCAATATTTCTTGTGCTGTTTACATAAAATGATGGTCCCTCTTTCTGAAAATTTGATTTTATCACACTGATCTATGGTTTCCGGAAAATACCAAAGCTAAAGGTGCTTTGTATAATTTCTACAGGTGTCATAGACTCCCATAGTTTGCCATCCAAGCGATCTGAGAAAGTCACATTATTTAAAAATCTCGACGCAAAACCGCGATTAGCAATTTATTCTATTGTGCAGCGTACTTGATATTCAAGTTTGAAAGAACTCTTTTTGAAGAGTTCTTTCAAAACTGTCAAGACACCCTAAATCATTCCTTTTATGAATCCGCCCCCTTTTTCAATCCAAGTACGCCCTCTACTTACGCCTTTAATTATATTCCTCGGTCGAATCTCCAGACCCTATACTCGTAAGGCCCCTCTCCCCCACCTTTCTTATTCTTGAGTCACAATTCCTGTCACGGGTTCATTTCGGAAAATGGCACCGCGAAAGGTGCTGGGGGTCAATCCAATATAAATCAGAACTCTGGGCCTTTTACAAGACAAGTCGAGACGAGTGCCGCCAGTTGAGGAGGGGCCCAAGAATCGATCGCAGTCGTACTATGCTTGCTGAATAGAGTATTTTCGGGGTTCTTTGCAATTCTTCAACTATGCATGTATCTATAAGTGTGCGAAACGACTCCCTGTATATGTGTTTGCATGATTTCGCGCGCTCGCGTGCGTATAGTCGTGTCAGACCTTGAAAAAGGATCAGGTACGGGCCTGCACACCTGCCCTCCCCCTCGCCAACTTCTCGACCCCCTCTAAGGCTAAGCATCCAATTCGAATTTCGAAGACCCTATTTTCGAAGAGTCCCTCCTCCTCGACCCATCCGCCTTCGATCACCGAATTCATCCTTTAAAAGTCTATTATCTAGGTTTTAAGTCCCGAATCGAAAGATTAATTCGATTTGAGAGATGAGGAGAATTGGGAGATTTGATTTTAGATCTGGGGCGTGATTTCGGAATTGAATCAAAAGGGAATTAATTTGAGAAATTTGGAGCGCTTCTTTTAGTGCAATAGATTCTCGTAGTTCAATCAGGCGCTTTAATCCTTTTAGGACTTCATTTTTCTGAAATGAAAATTTGATTATTTCATTTCTTACAACACTGAATTTAAATTCAAGGTCTTGCCAAAATGCATCACGACCTTCTTGTGCGACACCACCCTTAGTATCATTTAATTATTTTATGCAATCTCGTTATTTTTTATGATAGAAAAATATAGTGTATACTATTTCCAAATTAAAATATTTTACAATAATTTAAATTTACATATATTCAAATTTATAATCCGGCTTCTGCTACACATTGAATTGCATCAATTTACATAATTCATTATTCATTTTGTAATTTGCATGTAAACACTGTAAATAAGTAAGGCACTTATTGTTTTACAAAATTATTTTTTATTGAATTTCATGAAAAGGCACGCAACTTTTTCAATTTCCCATTTGTTAATTTTAACATAATGTAATACATATTAATACCTGAACATTTACTGAGATCTCTTATTATCTTGTACTGAAATTGTTTTTTATCACCCCTATAAACATCATCTTTAAAATCACTCAATTTCCGAACAACCCCATGTTGTAGACAGTAAAAAATGGCTTCAGTGGCCCACTTCTAACTTGGAAGAAGCTGCCATTTTACTCTTACCGATCTACCTCATCCATCTGATAAATTTATACACCATCTCAAGGGACGTCTGAGTCTCTTATATATTTTATAAGATGGGGTTTTCGCCCTCCTGATTACGCCACTGCAAGGGCTCACAATTTTTGCAAGGGGAAAATAAGCCGATGGAAAGAAGAAGCTTGGGAGCGAGTGAGAGAACATAGAGCCGGAGACAGCTTAACGCGTTATTTGGATCACACCTGTCCCGACATTACATTAGTATTTGTGTTCCCATGCCAAGCTAAGAAATTCTAAATATACATATATGTTATATACACATATATATTGTCTCTCATGTCAACTGCCTCTGCGAGGCCCCGATTGGTCTGATTTCGCGTGTACCTGTGTGTATGTGCGTTTTCAGGACGAACCCGAAAATAAGGGACAAACAATGTAGGAACGGGTCCTGCCGGGCAACGTCTGGGCATTTAAAGGGACCCCAAAATTTTCGAGCTCGAGACACTATGGGGCACCGGGGATTCCCATTCGCTCGACAGGAAACATTCTGTAAGGCACACAGGTTCTCTTTCTCTAGCTCGGCTTCTCTTTTTCACTTTTTTTTTCTTTTCTTTACATATATGTACTACTCTCATTCTTTCACGACAGATGTACTCCGGAGTCGCGTGCGCGTATACTTCTTATTCATGCATGAAGTCCGTCTCCTTTCTGTCCACCCTTTTCCTTCTTTCCTCTTTTCTCAGTCAAGCGGAAATCGATATACCTCATTTATTTGAGTGGAGAAAGGCTTTATTTTCGTATTAAGAACTATTTAATCGGATCATTTATGATTAATGCCATTTAAATTGAATGATATCCTTTTTTTTTTTGCTTTCCTCAGATTCAGGTGACTTATTAATGGGCTGACAGAAGTCTAATATGTAGTTAAAATACGCCCCGCTTTTACAAAATCTCTATTTTAGCCAGATTTATTATAATCCTTCGCCCTAGGATTTCTTTTCATAGAAACATTCAACAATTGAAAGGTGGCATGTCTTATGAGATTAAGACTTATTACCCACATTTTTCCAAAAATGATATTATTGGATAGAAAATTCTTAATAATTCAAATACACATCCTCATGAAAGGATTTATTTATAACTCGTTTTTTCGAAATTTCCATAAAAAACAAAATTTCACAAGGGCATAACCCACAATCGATGGTTGATCTCTCAATGAGTAGCACGCATGCTCAGTAGCGAAAGAGAAGTAGCTGATTGTTTCTAAATTATGGACAAGTATGTCAAGAGATTTTTGTGAATAGTTGTTGCATTAAATTTTAATTAAATTTTAATCCATTCATTATTATTTCATTAATTTTTAATTAGAGTAGATGGTGCCTTTCATGCCCTAGTCGGCACATAATTATTACCTTAACATTATAACCAATTATTAATAATTATAAATTGTATTTTTTTTTGTATTAAAATAAACAATACAGTGTTCTAGCAACATATTTTTGAAAGACAACGGCCTAACCACGTTGTAAGCACGTTCTCATCCGATCACTGCAGTTAAGCAGGGTTGGGCGTGGTTAGTACTTGGGTGGGTGATCACTTGAGAATATCCTTGTGCTGTTGTCATATTTGCTTTACTTGATCATGGCTGTATCTGCAAATCTTTAAAAGCAAGCACAAGCCAATGTACCAAACAAAAAACCTATCTACAAAACCATTCATCATACATGTAAACCCCCTCGTAAATTCCTTTATTTTCCGAAAATACATATATAACATTTTTTTTCTACGAGGGATGATTTGGGGAATATAATTTAAAAAAGTTGCTTTTTAGAATCTAGGCCACCCCTACTGTTCATGCATAAAAATTTTATCGAGAATGTTTTCCTGTCCTTGAATCGAGCTTCGAATGCTCCAGTATTTCTGAAAACGGCACGTGGACTCTCCGACGCTAGCATCAATTGTTCAATACTCCCATGAACCCTTGTAAAAACTCCCCTACAAAGATTTATAGTTATGTACGAGACCAGAACTCTGTACACTACGCTACTTCGATATTTATTGAGAAGCTGAAATCAAATAGTTTTCTATGGCGCTCCTGATTATTGTTTGAATAGTGCAACAAACTCACCATAAACTAGACTGGTGAGGGGTCTTTCGAAATTTATTGTTGGAGGAAGCAGAAACTAAAGGGTTACAGAATAAACACAGCTTTTTAAAAATTAAATTCTTTCTGATGAAATCATTTTCAATTAAACTCCATTTGTTCGTTCGAATGAAGTTGCTTGTTCACATGATGCTTATATGTTTTTTATCGTTTTTTTTTTTTTTGAGATTTCTATCTCTAATTCCGTAACAATCGCTTTAAATTCCTTAACATTACTTGAAATTGAAAAAATGTTTATTTGAAGAGCTTCAAGTCGGAATTGTGTAATTTTGTTTCCCTTTTGCATTTGAATATTATTAATTGTCGATGCAATGTTTCCCGCGTGCTGCAGCGGGCGTATAATATTGCTTGTCAATTAATAATAATGACATGAAAAGAAAAAATGAAAGCTCCCCTTTATAATTTATTTTCTCTTCGCAAATATCCTTTTACGTATATCATTCAAATTAGGATTTCATCCGTGAAACTAAATATATCCGAATAAATACCATCATCTTTCCGAAACCGATTTGCATACATCCATAAATTCAACTCATTTCATCTCCCACAAAAATTTTCCGGACTTTATAATTCATACCTAATATCTTTAACACATTGACACGCACGTCCACGTGCTGGCCCTTATCAATTAGCCAAGCTTGCCACATGCAATGAACTTTACATATTTTTCTTATGATTAACGACTTTAACATGCTGATGACCCACGCGCCAAAAATCGAAGAGATTAATAATCCCCTATCGAATGACAGTTCGAAAACGCATAGCTTACCGACGTCAATAATTTAAACTTAATTTACACAGCAAAGCGCATCCAATTCACTTCGTGATTTGTTGCATACGAAAAAAAGATCAATTCGTTGCACTGCCACGTGTATTTGCATCATAAGATATTATACATCGCTACAGTTTCCATTCCATTTCCATTTCTACTCTCAAGCACAGCTTCCGATTAATTCGGGGATGCTGGGCTCTCTTCCAACCTACCAGAGCAGACGTGTCAAATTAAAAAAGAAAAACGACCCAGGACACAATGAAGTGCCTTGAAACAATGGAGTCTGGTTAAAAACAGCTTGCATGCAACCGTTTACAGTTGACGGAGAAAATATAAGGTGCTGCGAACGAGTAAGGTTGGTTTTTTGAAGAAAAAAATATTCTCATGGAGATTATTTTCTCAATTTTTAGAGATCTGAGTCTATAAATTAAACAATTCAGGTTTAAAGAAGAAATGTTTAATTATTTAGAGACATTAAATTAAATTATTCAAAATTTAATTACTTTTGAAAAAAAAAAACATTTTGAGTCTGCACTTTGGCGTAAAAATTCACCATACCCCATGGTGTCCAGCTTAACCCACGTAAATTCGTTGTGCTTGTGGGCAGGAAACTCCCCTTTGGCACTGCAAGAGTTAATACAATGCATTTTATTAACGATAGGCGCCCAAACGGAAACCCTTACTCTACTTTCGGTATTGCGAGGGTTAATGACTCTTTTTAGGCTGATCGATTTCGTTATTCTCACGTACAAATGATTATTTATTACGCCTATCATCGTTCATTGTATTAAGCATTGCAATTCACCCCTAAACGATGTGGGCACTTAATCCCCATAAATCTCCGGGAATCAGGCCCTAATTGAATTACATTTGGTCGGCTTTTAAACATTTTCTTATGCTTCCTTATATCTTTGTAATAAACAACGTGATTTTCACTTCTAATCAATGAATTTGACAAGTGATTTTTTACTGTATCGAATAAGTATATATATATATATATATATTGATTTTCCATTTGTTGTTATTGAAAATTTTATAATTCAAAATTAGAGAACAAAAATTTATAATAAATAATTGTTAGACAACTCTTTAAATTTGTATCAGTAGTAAATGGATCACTGATATGAATCAATAATTGAATATGTAAATGGAATATTCAGTTAAATTTTTCGATTCAGTGACCGATTTCTCACTGATGGAAATTTCGAGAGAACGTACTTTAATTGAAACAGTTAATTTGATATGATAATAGGTTTTCGGTGAAAGCAATTCACAGAAAAAACAAGGACTGAAAATGTTTACAATTTAAGTCAGCTTTTAGTCTTGTTTTAAGACTAAGAAAACTAAAAACAAGACTAAAAACTGCCTTGAACTTAAATTCAGCCTAAAAACTGACTTAAACTGTAAACACTTTCAGTCCTCGTTTTTTCTGTGTTTGTTATAATATATTGTTAATATTTAAAAGTGTCGTTATCAAAATTCATAAGTACAGCACTTCTCTCAAATTAATGATGGAAATAACTCTTTTATATTTCTTGGTATGAAATAACAATAAAATATATATTTCTAATCACTATCTATGTACTTGAAATTAAAAGCATGAAATCAAGAGTCTGAAGAGCCCAAAACGATTTTAGAACCAAGAGGCTAAGTTCTAGACCTTTCATGAAAACCGGTTCTGATCAACTCTACCCGCGGTCTTAGGAATGACAAAAAAGAATCATGCATTAAATGGCGGGTTGCCTCCGCTTCAATCCTTCCATTTCATTTCCGAGATAGCTATCCACCTTCTTGATTCTCTCACTTCAAGTTCTCACCGGTTCTCACAAAAAGTGTCACGTATAATCCATACAATCATCGTTCTTGCATATTACTCACTGCTTAAATTCCTTCGTGTTCAGGTTTCAACTTCAAAGGTACATCCAGAAAACGCGAGTGCGTAATTCAAGCACTTTTGTGCATGACACTTTTACACCAACAATCAGCATCACGAATTAAATGTCCAAAAAATTAAATGGCCAAAATCATGAGAAATGTCCAGATTAAAAGTCATAATAAATGTCACAATAGAAATTCAAAGTAAAAGTTAGGAAAAACCAATCTCAAGTACTTGGAGTGAATTTTACAGTAAAAGGCCTGTCAATTTACGAATTAAGAAACAAAGTTAGAATAATGAAATGTCGCGTGTGCGATTTCGAAGCGCGGTAACAGTAACGTGTGCGATACTACGAGCGGTTAGTTCCGACTGATGTGGAGGGGTGAGTGTCCGGGCCTTATGTAGGTAGTCGTAGGTAGGGCCTAAAGTCTAAAGTAAGTAAGGGTGCAGCACGAGAGTCGCGATCCCCACTCTTCGTACCCGATCCTACCAGGTACTCCACTCACCCCAGGTAAATGTGTAGTAATCGTCAATAGCAGGACATAGTGGGTGACTATAATACTGTGATCTATATTTTTTGCACAGCACTTCTTCAGACTCTGTATCATCTGCCTGTACAGAAAACACCGAGAATGAGAGCAGAGAAGAGATAAATTGGAAGCATTCTTCCTTTGAATTTTTCAAACTGAAAGAGACCTTTTCCCAAAAATTGGAGACCAATTTTTGATTTAGAGCACTTTTTCCATGGACTAGGGTGGCCTGATAGATTTCTTCAATATTAAGGCCATATGGTAATCTCCATAACCATAAGAGCTATAGTTTCGCCAACTTTACGTTCGCAATTTTATTATAAATATTTTCGGCTAAAACTATTAGCGAAAAATATTTATCATTGCAGACGTAAAGTTGGCAAAACTAAATTTGCTCTTTTGTGATAAGATATCGGAATTGTTTTCGTCATTGAAGAGCATACTCCAGATTCCTGTCTACATGACCTACATTCC
The DNA here is from genome assembly GCA_904066015.1 of Synergus gifuensis. Taxonomy (NCBI): domain Eukaryota; kingdom Metazoa; phylum Arthropoda; class Insecta; order Hymenoptera; family Cynipidae; genus Synergus; species Synergus gifuensis. The sequence goes on from CAJFCO010000121.1 coordinate 1,940,474, forward strand.
TACATCTTATAAAGTCTTGTGAAATTCCTATTTTGATAAAATCCCTTCATTTTCAACTTATTCCTTAAAATTACTTAAAATCGTGTGAAATTTCTGTAGCTCGCGTATAATACTATCAGCGTTTAATTATAATACATTTAATTACACTTTACATGATTAATTATAACATCGAGAGTGAAAATAGAAATGTCATAAATGAAACAGCAAAGCTAATTTTCATGTCACAGAAAGTCTATCAAACATAGTGGCGGAATAGTGGATGTGACTTGGTACATTTTTTTTTGTCGATGACACTTCTCGCAGAACCGCACTGTCAGCTGTCTCAGAGCGCGTGTTAAAAGAGATACACAGGAAAACGGAAAAATCAAACAAACTCACAATTTATATAAAGCACATGTGTACTTTTCAGGGGAAACCTTTTTTTTACCAGTGACAAATACCACTTCAAAAAATATAGATGACAATAAAGTCTAGTGGGTGACTCGAGTATTTTCGACACGATGTTTTTTTGCTTTGCGTATACCTATTTCTATTTTATTCATTGAAGTTTTCGGAAATAGCGCGACTTAGAGAGAAGTTTCTTTAGGAGATAATTAAAAAAAGTGAGTGTGCATTTTTTAGGATATTAATTTTTGAGCATATCAGTTTTTTTTTGGTAACCATTGTTGAATCATTGTATACATGAAAAGGTCAATGTTATAAGTCGTAGGCCTTTCATGTGACACGCAAATCTTCCGGTGGTTACCGCAGTGCGTTTTGGGATTCTTTGAAGCTCAGGTAAAAGAAATAAATCCTTGACGAGTCAGCAGCACGCGCCAGAAGTCGACCTTCTTTTATTCTTATTCCATCAAATGCAGACCAATCGTACTTTTTCTTTCAGCTACTGCACAATGCCAACTCAAGACATTTCTCAGTTTCGACGAAAAATTGCCTCTGATGACTGGCACTTCTTCTTGAAGACGCCAGCAGAGCGGTTTACAAACCACAAAATTGACCGTGGGTAAATCATTCAAAAGCAAACCGATTCATCACAAATTACATGCTTTAGATATTTCTATCATATGAGGGTGGAATAAAATCGATATGGACAATAGGGATGAAAACCATTTTTAATATGAAAGATTCATACGGTGGGTAAGAAAAAATATAGTAGAATGCTATTTCATTTGATATGTTCAGGCATGTTAAATATTATAACAAAACTATTTACAATTCATTCAATATGAATAAACTATCTTTTGTCTTAAGATCCAAGTTCTTTCCCTTGAACTTTTTCCGGTAAAATGAAGCCTTCTGGAATGGAAAGCTCTCAAATATTTATTCAGTCCTTCCGACTGACGCAAAACTTCGTAATTGTTCACTCGACATACCGCGAAAGTCTGTTTTGCCTGACCTTGTCTTTCTCCCTTTTCGCCCATTCCGATCTCATGAATCTATGTAATTTTTTTTTTTTTTGAAAAATTTTCCTCTCTTCCAGAGGGCGTGATCCACTGATCGTTTCCTATCGAAAGAAAAATTAATGACTCCCCTTCTACTGAAACTTATGTATACGTATAGGGTGAATTTGGACGCGTACAAATCGCCCTAGATCGCGATGATCCATCAGGGATACACGTCTCGGTCTAGCTTGTGGACACTTGGGCGATCAAATGAAAGGAAAAAATAAATCCGATATATTTCATCAGGCTGTATGAATATCGATTTTCGAAGACTACCATCTGTCAGGCGATTCTTCCATAGCATGTAATGGATCCGTCAAGAGGTTACCCAGCCAGAAGGAAGCTGAACGCGGCCCAAATTTGTCCCTATAATTGGGCCTCGTGCCTTCTATAATCTGTATGTGTATATATATATATATATATATATATATATGCAAGACTCATACGCAAAATATATACATTTGTGTGTGAAATTGTGTGCATATGGAGTGACGCGTGCGGGGGAGTCGGACAGGATTTATTCCTTACCAGATTCGTTTGAAAGGACCCCGAAGGTCTTGAAAGGACTCCCTTCCTGAGGTAACGGCTGTAAGATTAGCGAGTGTACGTCAAAAGGCAACAACCTTAAGTCTTCCTATAGTTGCTATAGTTGTACCACCATCTCAGATCTTCAAGGTCGATATAATTTCCTCATAGAAAATTACTGCCTGACATCTAATAATTTTACGTCGAGGTGTATTTTGAATGTAGGTAATAGAGTTTCTGCAAAAATTTCCTCACCCTTGTTCGCTTCCGTTTCAGCAACAAAAGATGCAGAATTGGGTGCGTGCGGGTGTGAAGAATTATTTTGAAAAGTTCAGAATTACCGGAAATAATGATTGCGTTTCTTGTATCGGTTTCAAAAGATTCGGAGGAAGACGTTGAACCAAAAGTCATCTTTGAACTCTATCCAATTTCTTTCATTTCTTCCGGGTGCCCTCAATTCGGTGGTCATCGATTTTATACATGAATGGAAGTCAAAGAAAGAGGATGTAGAGACAATTTTTCCGCCGAATTAGTTTCTTGATATTTTTATTTTTCACAGTTTTTGGTGACTCATTCTTTTACAATAAATTTCTTTTTAACTGTTTTCTTTTTGATAAATTCCTTTAGATATTTTCGTATGATTTATGCGAACTTTAGGTCTATTATCTAATTCAATGTGCCCACATTTTTAACTCAGACGCAGTTCACCCCCATCATTCGCATAAAGCCCCGTGTTAGCCCCATAGAAGCCATTTGAATTTGGCCCACTTTGTGCTGCAGTTTTAGCCATTTCATAGGTATGGCTATTCACATAGTCATCGCCGATCCTTTATTCGGTTTAACCCTTTCAACTCGAGTTTACCTCAATTCCGTTCAATTTACACGCCAATCTCTCATTCAAACGAGGCTCGAGATTTAGCAACCCCAAACATCCCTTTCTATACATATAACACTCTTCCACTTTTCGAGTGTTTAAGCCTCTTTTGTGGGATTTAACTAAACAAAATAAATATTATACATTGTTTAGGAACGAAAATTATAAAAGTTTGAAGATATTCTCAGAATCGGTCATCTATCATTAATGGTTCACTATTAATTTGTAATTGCCGTAACCATGATAGTTGTGGTGTACAACTATTTCATAATTGAAAATTTTCACCATCTTTGAAATTCTTGAAATCTTTGAATTTTCTTAAAATCTCTTGAAATCCTTCGAAATATTAAATATTCAATACAAATGCATATAAAAATAGGCTTGCACTCTCACAATGAGGTCGACATTATTAAATATGCATGAAACATATACAGAATTAATATACAGACAGATATTGATTTCAAAAAAATACAAAAGATAATCTGTGTGAAAAAGTCCACGTCATTCCTGTAAAGCTTTTACTGAAGAGCTGACAGAGAATTTTTTGCTCTTCGAATTTCATAACAAAAAACAGAGTAAGTATAATATTTTTTGTGCATAAGTTAATATAACATCTTATTAAAAATAACTTTAGAATTATTTATTAGGTAACAAATATTTTGATATAATTTGTTTATCATTCAAGGTGTACAAACAAAATGTTTATTGATATGAGAAACTACCTTGGCCTGCTCCTGATTTGGAGTCTAGTTCAATGCGACTTTGAAACAACTCGACCCCAGTGGCTGAGACATTTAAGTCAGCACATAAGAAGAAACTCAAGTACATATCAAATGATGTTCATAACTGATGAAAACTCCGGTAATTATTCAAGAAACACAGGCATTACTATGCGTGCACTCATCAGAAACACACCAGCTCTTCATATGAGTTTTCAACAGACCAAAAAAGAGAATGTTTCGAATTCCGAATTTTTTCGAACAATTGAAGATCCTAGAATAACATTATTCATCGTGATCACTTTCTTAAAAGATACTTCTGAAATCTTGAAATTGTCTGACCCCATACTTTTTATTACAACAGCGTCTTCATCGAAAACTCATCCAAGATGCTTGTTCATAATTTTTTCTAAAGAAAGGAATTTAAGCTTTGAAAATCTTCTTTACAACATGTGGAGTCAGAGATTTCTTGACGTAACTGTCCTTCAGATAAGTAAAGGCGAACCTGAAATGAAGAATCTTGTAGCAAAAGATCGGAATTTTGCGATAGTAAATCAATTCAACGCGTTTATCAACACCTACACGAAGAAGAATCACTCTCTAAAGATTCAATGGTTCCCGAACAAGTTACACAATCTGCATGGATCTAACATGATCATTGGTTTTTTTGATCATCCGCCAACTGCTTATGTTAAACGAAATTCTACAGGTCATCCTCTTAAAAGTGGCGGGCCAGATTTTATGTATCTTCGGGCTCTGTCAGAGGTAATGAACTTTAGAATGATTTTTCCACCATCTCTGGTAGAGCATTTCGGACAGTTTCATTGCAAAGATATAAATCTCATAGATGGCTTCGCGTATGACACTCGAATCAGTTTGGTACACTTTATTGGTGTCACTGCAGTCGTAAATAAAAGATGTCAATTCGATATCCTCATTTTTGAACCCTTATATATTCATGCCGTGGTTCCCATTCTAAAAGTCCAAGACTTTTCATTAGAAGGAAAATTAAACCTTTGCTACACACTGATAATAGGAATTCTGGTCTTGGTGATGATCTGGATACTGGCACGGCTTTTCAAATTCGATAAGCGCTACTGGCAATTTGACTGCATTATCCAAATCGTACTCCAACAAAGTGTTCCGGAATTACCACATAACTTAAAGGAGAGAGTCATGTACGGTTTTATATTTTTAGTTTGCACGGTCTTTTCGTCTAACATTTATGCAGCATTGACAGCTTTCAAGCTGAACACAGAAAAGGAGCTGGAATTCAACACCCTGAATGACCTCAACAAATCAAGCTTTCAAATTATCTCTGTTCCAAGCATTAAATTCCTCGCAATGGATGCTGAAGAAGAAATTCAACAATTTATTTATAAGAGCGATAATAAATATCCCGAGATCATCCCATCATGTTTACGATACATTACACAAAAGAATACTGCTTGTGTGATGCGAAAGGATGAAGCTGAGTTGCTGATTGAAATTTTGAGAGATGAAAATGGTGACAGGATGGTAAAAATGGTACAGGAACCCCTATGAGTGTCTGCGAATGGTCTAGTTTTCGAGCCTAATTCACCGTTCATTAATCAGTTCAGCATGATTTATGCAAGATTAGCTCAAGCTGGTTTCATTTCAAAGTGGAAGAAAGAATCACTGCAGCAATCTTCCTTGAAACCCAACAACAATTTATTCGAAGAGATTGAAGACAGTGGTCAAAGAAAACTTCTAATTTTGCTTATAGCTATCATTTCCACTGGGTTTTTGTTCTCTTTTTTCGTTTTTGGTATTGAAATTGTTCTGGCTCAAGTTGCAAAAGGTTAGTAGGATAAATCTTAACGACTTACATTGTAAATAATAATATAATAATAATAATAATAATAATTCCTAGTAATTTCCTATGCTGCACCTTTCAATTATCTACAGAAACATAAATTTTAGTTATTGAAAAGAGAAACGAACTTACAAAATCTTGATTTCTTCTGGCGATAAAACTGTGAACTACACAACTTGTCCTTTGGTCAAGCCTACAATTCACGATTACTTTTCAGCGGAGTATTTACGACTTTCTTAGGGGAGATCTAAAAAAGATAAGATAAAAGAAGATTCTACAAAAATACATGAAATTCGTTGAAGAATTGAAGAAGCAATTTACAGTTCATGATTCATGGTTATAGAGATTAGATTCTGATTTACGTGTATCTTCAATAAAATTCAATTGTAAAAGTAATCATTTTTTAGCAACCCTGACATGCACTGAGCAGTTTTCTCAAGCACATAAAGTTTTATGTTTCGATCGTAGTTATACATTTTTCCACACTATATTCTTTATCGCTTCTATCGAAGAAGACAGCTCATAATAATGTCATGAAACCTCTGACCTGAAATAGATCCTTTTCGATATTCGATTTCGTATTTATATCGCATAAGACTAGCAAAAATTTACCGGGCGTGATTTTACAGAATTTTAAGGAATTTGAAAAAAATGATAAAAAGTATGTACAATTAAGTACAATTTAAAAAAATTTTTAAAGTTCCCAAGCTATAATAATAGATAATGAAATATTTTATTACATCCCGAGACTCAAAGTGGTAATCGATATTTTTGATTTAAACGTTCAAATGAATCCTACCCCTTTCTCGAAAGGGTCTGATTAATTGACTGCGATGAACGAGAAGAGCACGCCTCCATGCGAAATGTAACCATTTTTCAAAATAATTTGTGGCGCGAGCGTTACATTGAAAAGGCGAAGAGGTCAAGAGGTAGGATGTTGAAAAAAAGGATCCTTCAGGATTTACCTGGCTCAGACAGATTTTTCATGCCTTTGCTTTTATACCTCTTCAGAGAAAATCAATTTTACATCGTTTTCTAACATATCAATGTTTGTGATCTATCGAAATTGTTTTCTAAGTTTCAGAAATAAATATAAAATTCGTATTATTTTATTTTATCATCATAGCTTTTATTTTCTTAAATATTAGAGAATTATCTCTAATTATCTCTAACTTCTACATTTTGAAAGCTTCTTTTCTAATTTTATTATTATATCTACATGTAGAGGACCTAGTCAACTTAATTATTTGCGATCAATTTTTTATATGTTTAATGATTATGACTCCCAGACAGTCTGAAGGACTAGTTAGAGATTTTCCTCTCTTCAACCCTCTAATAGAAGATTTTGATTAATTCTTTTCGATTACCGTAAAGGCGTAAGAAAGACCCGCCCATAATTATGAGTCTAGTCGATTTTTCAAAGTGTAAACAGCCAAAGACAGAAATGCACACAGACATGTAAACTCAGAGCGAATCGACAAGTCAAAAGGGGAGAATGACTGAAAAGACTAGCGTGAATGAAAAATCGCGTGGCACTGATCGACATTTTTTTTCGTAAAACACAAAACACACACTGGAACATCGGTTCCTTTCCCTACTTTTCTTTTCTTGCTGTTCCTCGTTTCTTCGCCCTGCCGCTTTTCTTTTTTTCATCAAAGTGCATGCAGCTCGGCAAATATTTTTCTTCACGTGGGTTCAAAGATCATTCGCTAATCCGTTTCGTTTTGTTGCCAATACCTGCCAATACACGCAAAAGATTAAGGATGCTCCGGAAGAAAAGTAACAAAAAACTGGAACCGATTGAAAGAAAATTCAAGTCTATGGTAGAGGCATAGAAAGTCATTTTTTCGTTGCTGATCGGATTGGGACGAGAAATAATGGGTTCACGGCTCGATTCTTATATTTATTTGCTTTGGAGCTTAAGATGTTTTTATATTTTATTAATACCGTCTTAAACTCCGGAAGAAAACATAAACTGAATATATTTCTATGGAAAATGAGCCATATTGTGATATAATAACAAAATATAAATCTTCAAAGATTTATTACTATATTTATATAAAGTGAAAGCTTTCCTTTGCTCATCGTTTCAAGATTATTTTTAATATTTATGCATTTGCTGTTTAGAAAACCTTGTTTTTTTTTATCAACTTCCACAAATATGTAGATTTCATTCACTAAAAAAACATGTCAAAAGTTGAGATTTGAAATTCGTTAAAAGTCAAGACGAGAAAAAAGCCTTCTTTACAATTAACAATAGGGAAAAAATGGGAATTTCACACAAGAAAGATTCTGAATCGTTTTCTTTCGATTGTCCACAATAAGAAGAGAAAAGAAAGAAGAAAGGTCAAAGCATCTAGATACTAGAATGAAATTGGTAAGATGCAAGAAGTGGTGGAGGATCAGTAGAAACTGAGCCTGGCCGTTTTTCCAAAGTCCAGAATATGCGGGACAGCTGCACTCATACTTCTGCATATATATGTGAACTTATTTTCTCAATTCTTGTGGTTTGAGGAGTCCAACGAGTAGCGATCGACAATTGAGATTGTGTTTGTATGTCATTTTCAATATACGTATATATAAAGACGAGGGAGGCTGCGTCGAGCTAGCGGTTACAAAACTTATTATTTTATACAACCCGCAGAGTACTAGTTGGTCATAAATGTGAGCAAGCGACCCGCATATAAATGACATATGTAATTGCAAACGGCTTTTATATCAAAAGATAATATGAAGAGGGTGTCAGTAATTTTTTTTGTGGTGCTAATTATGACTTTAATCACAAGGCAGGATGTTGGTTGACCTTCATAATTCACACAGAGAAGTTAAATTTTATTCATTAGTGCTTCACTTACTTATGCGATCGTTTATGTTGCATAAGTTTGTCGAATTTAATTAACGATTTTAGAGTCAAAAAAGCATAACAAGGTTATAATTGCTTAATGATCCAATGGATAATAATAGTAATTTAATGAAAGCTCGAATGTTAAAGCTTCTTATTAAAATGCGTAAAATTGATATATCTGTATATTTATATGATGGAAAGGGGTAAGTTAATAGCGTTGCATATATGTAATTACAAAAAACAGAAGGTCTTGAATTAGTTCCGCTAATAATTTGGAGCGTGCTAGGAAAAAATTTACAAACGGAATGCAGGAATAAAACGGAAAACGTGATCTTTCGATGGCGCATGTCAGCCGGAAGTTACTCCCTTGTGTAACGGAAATTGAATTTACTGTGAGAGGGTTGCTGGCGTATTTGAACCGAAACTTGCATTACAGTAAGAAGAGGGAAGTATTAACTTCTCTATGGAAAACAATGACTTAAAGTTAGGTTTATGAATCACAGTATTGCCACATATATAGAAACTAAATTTATTTCAGCCAAATTATAAATTTATCCTTTAGAATAATTTTTTTGTGTCGGAGTCAAAAGTTTAATTGTGTTAAACTCTTCTTGAACCTTCTCGTGGGAATAATGCTCTTCGGTATTCAAAAACATAGTGTTTATCGTAAAAAAATGTTCCGCAAGGGTGATTAATTTTACCGCAGAAGAATTTTTTTGGAAACTTGCGGCGGGTTGAGGTCCCGTACAAAAAATGTACGTAATCTCCTCTTAAATACGCCAAAAAAGTATCAGCTTTACAAAAGGTGAATGATGAACGAGAAACTAAACACAAAAGTTAGAAAAAACTATATGGTTTTTCGATTACTAAAAAGTCCCAATTCTTTGACAAACTTGTCATCGATCATACGTTGGGTTAATAGTGCCAGAAAATCAATGTGAAACTGTGCCAATGACACTAAATGGAAAAAAAAAAACGCTTCAGTATTATCCCGAACCTGATTTTTTTCTAATCACCGGAAATTCTGAAACTTCTTTTTTCTCGTTAGAGTCTCGTGTGCTGAAGAAAAGGAGTGGATACGTAGCAATTTATTTTCGGGACCCTATGATTATAAAAAAGTCGGGAAACTAAGTCTTTCGGCGAGTTTTTATAATTTACTTCCTTAAATAATATAATTTTTATTTTATAATAAAAGCAAGTATTTACTGAAACATCATAAAATTTTCGAAACTTTTTAAACATAAATCCGTAAGGCAAACCCCTTAAAATCTTTTGAAACATCTTATCTTTAAGGGTATGTGTTACTTACCATATGAGCAAGTTTAAATATCCCGGGTTTTTTTCTACAATTTTCACATTTTCAAAAAAACCCGGGTTATCTAAATTTGCTCATATGGTAAGTAACACATGCCCTTAAAATTAAATAAAATCTTGTGACTTTTTTTTGTAATTCTTTAAAATTCCGGAAAATCTTTTAAAACAAGTAAAGACGTCACTGGACGAGTTCGTTATTCCTCACTTTCGTTCATGACAGGCCAACGAATTGAAAAAAGAAGGAACTTTAAAAGGGTTCATTTGACGGATTACTTTTTTTCCGTGTTTTTTTTCCTACTGTGTGTGTTGCTGCTTGTGCAATGTGCAGAGCTAAATTAGAGCACCGCGCAGAGCTCCCCGAATTGTTCGAATGCGGATCACCGGCAGTGATTCTAAAAAAAATAATGGGAGCCTGTTCTAGATAAACTCGGTACTTTTTAATTTTGAAGTTTGCATCTGTCACGTATTCCAGCAAATTGCAGCACTAATCTACATATTAAATTCAAGAAAAAATATCAATTAATATAGTTAATTCTAGACGTTTTGAAATTCTTCTTAGTTCACTTAAAAAAATTTTTTTTGTTATTTGTTTAATACGTGTTAGTTTTTGATAATAAGGAAAAGAATTGATGATTCTCTAAACGCGGGACTTATCGTGACAGAAATTACCTATAAATTATTGTCATTCTTTAAGAATATCCTTTCGTCTCACGTAGTTACATCTGCCAAATTTTTTTTCTCTACCTTTTGCCCGTTCTCGATTTTTTTCTCCCTCTTTGGCGAGACAGAGTTGTTGATGCGAAAAAACGAGGCAGTTCCCACGTCCGTCACGTTTGTTTCACTTCTCAAATTTGAAGTTGCTCAGGTGACGATGTCCTACTTCGATTTGTCAATTCCACTCTTTGAGGACCTTATTTGGAGGAAATTCCGAAAAGGGGAACTACGAGTTTGCTATTTGCTTTTCATCTTGTTAGAAAAACAATCACAGTCACTTGGTGTTCGGGGCAGGAAATCAGGGAGGGTTGATACACTTTCTTGGCGGAACGAACGGATTTGATTTCCGAAGATCGGAACCGTCTCGTAAAATATTATATGTCTCATTTTTCTGCTTGTATAATTTTATCCCGGATCTTTTTCCCCAGGAACAAATTCATTACAATTAATAATAATTAATGTACGGTCTGAAGCTTCAGATAATTATAAATTGATGTAAGTGTAGTGCATGCAAATCTTAATTTATTCAAAGATTTCCATTTATTAAACCTAACTGTTAGAAAAACTTCATACACTATTCTACACATTTGATTAAGCTGTCAACATTTTTAAATACAATTTTAATGTTTATTGTTTGCTGTTCATCTCGTTAGGTTTCTAATACAACATGTGAGGGTTCTCCCTGATTCTCAGACTGGGGTTTTTAAAATATGAAGGGGAAAACAGGTATTTCTTTTTCTTTGAAACATATGTTCTCTTTTATACGTACTGTCGAAAGAAAGACTCAAGATTATACAGTTATTGTATGTAGCGACTAACTTTCTTTGCAACGTGAACATTTTGCATAAAAATGTGTTTGCACATTGTCAAAAATGTTTGCTTAAAACTTCAAGAACACTATATAACACTTTAATGCATACAATTTTTTGTATATGCTTACAATGCAGCTTGATGCTGGCCGAAAGTGTGCTTTTAAGCAAAGATATCTTTGATCAAATTGTGTCTACTACTTGTTTCTCGTTTATTTTTTTCTTTTTTTTTTATTATGAAAAATAATATTATAAAAAATCGATTTTAGTTCGTATCATGTTAAATTTTAAGTCGTTGAAAGTTGTGCTTGTCTTTGAGTTGGAAAAAGCATCTTAAACTTGAAAGCTCTCGATTTTAAAAGCAACTTCTTAAATGTGACCTACTTTCTTATATAGTTCCTTTTGTTATTACCTAATAGTTAAAATTTATAAGCACTAATCGACTGCTTGAATTTTAAACTACACGGAAAAAACTCTTTGTGTGTGGTATGCCTAAATCTGGTTGTCACAACCAGAAAAAATAGTAAAATATGGGACAACCAGAATTGTGGTTACCACAACCACATCACTCTTTGTGTGAAGATCTAGTTGTGAGGCTCCACTATGTAGTTATAACAAATACGCAGCAAAAGTTTTCTTAAAACGGATCTAGTTGCCACAACCACACAGTGGAAGTTGGTTTTACTGAAATGTAGTTGTCACAACTACACAGTGGAAGTTGGTTTCACTGAAATGTAGTTGTCACAACTACATAGTCAGAGTACGGAATCTTTAAAAATATGTGGTTGCCGCAACCACAGAAAAAAAAGGTCTAGTTTTTATTACAGTTTAAGTGAGTTTTTAGGCTTAACGCTAAATTTAGTCCCTTCTTAGTCTTAAAACAATTCTAAGAATTGACTAAATTTAGCGTTAAGCCTAAAAACAGACTTAAACTGTAACAAAAACTAGACCTTTTTTCTGTGCGGGCGTAATAAAAAAATTGTAATAAATAATAATGAATTATATAGAAGATCTCTTAAATTACCATTCATTAAAACGTATTTATTATACATAAAAATATACAGCCTTACATCTGATATAAAACATAAATAAATCGTACATGTTTACGGATAGATCGTTCAAGCCGAACATCAAATTTTATGTTTGACCGTACCATATATATACCATATTTATATTTACGATATTTACCAGAAACCGCGTAAACATAACCATGAACAATAGCTGTGAAGCCGGCGTCATTAAAAACTTGTTTTTCATAAAAACAATATAACTTTATATACTTACCGCTTATCGTCTGCTGGTAGATATCGAATAAGCCCAATGATTTTAGAAAACTTTCTTCACTCATTTTTATTTTAAAGCACTATAAAAGTTCAATCACGGAGTTCGGTGCGTTTTTCACATGGCGTGGGTCACGTGATTCGGTAACGCATCGAAGAGTGCGGAACTACTTGCGAAAAGAAAGGCACCAATCAGAACAAGTGGAGGTATAAACACTGTAGTTGTGAGAACCACAACACTATGGTTGTCAGAGCCACACACTGTAGCTAAGAGCATGTGGTTGTGGCAACTACGCACGAAAGGAAAGGCAACAATCTGAACGAGTAAAGATAAAAATACTGTGGTTGTAACAGCCACAAGACCATAGCCAAGAGCGCGTGGTTGTGGCAACTATTTCACTTTGTGACCAAATCTTTTTTATAAGGTACACATTTGCGTATGCTCGACAGCTGGAATGATATTTATTATTTAAAAGAGTCTCAATTTTGATAATAAACAGAATATAAAATAAGAAATGTATCTTGAATTAAACAAAAGAAATTGAACTAAAAGATTTGAAATTCAATTAAATTTAAATAGGCGAGATAAGGTTTGAAATTGAGAGAATTATTACAATGTAATCTAACAGACAATTATTATTGATAATCAAATGCACGACGCAAACAATAACAGAAGAATAGCCTTCAGAACAATACGACCCCAAAACAAATAATAGACACTGTCGATCGAAATCAAATCAATAAATTCGTAAACTTGGAAAACCGTTACGACGCGCAATAAAATCAATATTACACAAAATAATATATTAAATAAAATTCGCAAGACAATCGAATAAATCACGCGAAAATGCAAAAATACATGGTTAAATACAAGATATACAAAATCAATGGCGAAAAATCATATGAGAGAAAAATCAATATCAGATACAATAAAAAATATAAGAGCAATAATCATGTACGAGAAGAATCTCTCGTCAATAGCCAAACATGATAAAACATACATAGATAAACATGATACACATCACAATCAATAAATAAATTTTACAATCGCATCATGTCACTCACGAAATCCCTGACAAGTAGAGAGAGAGACGGCATATTGGGAGAGCTACCGATGTTGGAATTCTCCAGCGAAAGATTGGATTAGTCTCCCTCAAGATATTGGCATCAGAGCTAACAATCAATCCTTTCGACTGGCCAAGAAAACGTGAGCAACCAGATTCAGATTCAGCAATCAAATAAATCAAGACATGTCTAGAAACATGTAAATTCGCCACGCTGCAACAAATTTGAAAAGCACACACCATGATTAGCACTATCACCCTTATTGCACTTTTAGACAACCGAAACAATCTTTTAAATTACAAAAAGAGAAATTAATACCTGAGAGCTCTTTCGTACTGGCCTCAAACGTAGCGATTTATTGGAAATATGTTTCCCGTCACAAATTCAAAATTGCTCTGACTGACTTGAGGCTATCGTACGCTCATCCCCTCCAAACTCTACTTGTCCCCATCTAATTACGACAATTAATAGGTGATAGGCCAATCCTGACGGTTGCTTCCCTCACACATCTACAATTCACATACAATAACGAAGATACCGCCTCAACTTTTAACGTAGAACACACGTAAAAGTTGTCTCAATCAAAAACTCAGTCAAGACAACTATATTTTACATAACTATAAAATTATAGTTTCTGTACCCATATCAGTTTTTTCCGTGTACACTTCGTTCCTATAAAAGCCATTGACTTCATAATTCAACACTTTCAAAATATGCGAACATTTGTGAAATATTCGAGAAATGAAAATTGATTATAAAGAAACGGAAGTAATTTTAATTATTTAAATTATCCAGAATGCTGATCTATTAAAAAATGTTCTCTAAAATCTACCTGCAAATCGATCGATTAAAATCGTTAGTTCATCCGAGCGACTATTTTGTAGAGAAATTGCAATGATTAAATGGGGAAAAGCTTTTTAATTAAGTCTGGCATCTGCACTTAAGTGCAGCTGCAATCAATGTTTGCTCCAGTGGGCACGTTCAAGAGTACCTGGAGGTCCTGGAGCGCCAATAATGAAGTTGTGATCAAATTAAAAATACGGCCACGTGGTTGGCGGGTCAATATGGATTAACATGTCATTTTGACAACGCAGATCGTTTCCGAAGGGCTCGGAAATATTTATTAGTTTCCGAAAACGTAGGGAGAACTACCACGCCAGGTCCCACAGGACCATAATCGACCATTGTCACATTACTTCTAAGCCGTTGCGCTCGAATCATATATAGTACTTTTCTTCCTGAAGAAACACGTCATAAACTCCTTTCTGCCGCTATGTCGTATTTCTTGGACTTAGGCTTTTGGTTGGTGTCTCACTTGATTCTCAATGAGCCGTACGAAACAAGAGATTAGTACCTTGAGACCCTTTTACGGTAAAAAATAAGGGATAATGAACACTGGAAGGGGTAAAACTCCGAAGATTCGTCTCAGTGGATGTCCTTTGTCAACTTCGGTTTAGGAAATAAATTATGTTTCTTTTTTTAGAGAAGAAAAATACACATTTGTGTTTCAATAGAATTTTTACGGACGATCATTCATACGTGAATTTTTTCCTTGATTCTTTTTATCTTTACTATTTAAATTCGGTCGTGTCATATTTTTCACTTGTCGACATAGTAATGAACAAGAGTCGTAAAAATTTTTTACAGAGAATGTATTATTTTTTGGATCCGAAGTTATATGGTGATAAATAATAAAAATGTATGGATTTAAGCAGGGAAAATTCAGGAAAATGGTAACATTGAATCTTGTGGCTGTAACAGCATTTTTCTTATTTAAGAAATGTGCTAACAAATAGACGTTTTAAAATATACATTTAGACCTGCTAATTGGATGAACGTTGAGCACCAAAACTGGTATTCTTTCCAAAAAAAATCGCGAGACGCAAAGAAAGAATCTCAGGTCATTGTATGATCATCGTGAAATCAAGTTTGAAAAGCCCCAAAAATAGATACATACTGTGAAAAGTAAGGAGGGTTGTAGGGGAGGGGGTTAACGGTCCTTTTGGTGTGTTCCCCTGACGATGGTCTCTTCAAAATTTCTTCCAAGCATTGACGATTCGAACCTAAAGAGGGGTGCGTCGATTGTCTCCGGATTGAAACACTACCAGCAAAAAATCCCTAATCTTAAATCTCTTTCGACATCCAACGACTTTATCCTTGAATTGAAGTCTAATAACAAGTAACAAGTTTCTACAACTCATTCTTTCGCTTTTTTTTCATTTTTCATTTTTCATTTTTATTTTCAATTTTGATGTAATCTCGTTTGTTTTTCCCTGTGAAAGGAAGTGCATAACCATTTTATTTAATTTATTATACTAAGTTAATCTCTGATTGCGGCCTACCACCCTCGGATCCCAATTAAAGTGGGAGGTTTGGGCGCAGGTTGCGTGAATCAGAATTTACCACCTGCGTAGATTCAATACGCCACTGTAGCCTATTCTGTTGTTATTTACGAAATTCCCTATGAATATGTAATTCTGATAACGGCTGCTCAATGCGTTGGTGAAATCACTGGCCGTGGAAATACGACCCCCTCGCTATTTATGCATACAGTTATTTATATTGGTTCCATAACACCCGCAGACTTTTTAAATATTGTTATCATCCAATTCGGTCTTTTCCGCTGTCGATTTTTATGTAAATCAAGCTGGGGGAAATATACAGTTAAACGTTCTTTTGTAGTCTTGCAATTCAATGTTAAAGGGTGCAGGTGAACATCATAATACAATAACTTTTCAAGCATAAAGGTTTTTTGACTAAGGAAGCTTAATTGCTAGATCAAGTTGTCAAAAACATCTTTATATTCAAGAATAATAGACTAACAATTTAATTTAATTTGCTTCATGAAATTTGCCCTTATTAATGAAATAATATATTGTCAGGAGATTTTCCGTGAATATCATCATCCCGGAAGTGAGATAGGTACTGTGTAAAATGTATTTCCTGTAGGAGAAAACCCTTTTTCAGGAAAACGTTCGAACTTGTTAGCACCCGCTGCAGATAAAGTCGTTGAACAATAATGTAAATCTTCGATAACGATCGCATCGAACGAGATTTGAGATTACGTTTATTTGCCATGTGGAGACAATCAAAAAAGGGGGCCGTACTTTCGTTTGAACTGTCAATATGTGTCGACCCCCCTCACTTTAGAAAATACTACAAAAGGGGAAAAATGTTATTCTCGAGATTTCGTGTATTTCATACCTGGGAAAATCAAATACAGGGTTTTTTTATCTATTGTAAAAAAAGTGAAATAATTTTCGTCGCGTGACTCGTATTAGGAAAGGATATTGATAGTCTTATCAGGTCTTATACAACTTAATTCATTTTTGAATAATAGGCTTTATCGAACAAAGGTTTCGTCATCGATAGCTTCTTTTGTTATAAAAGAGTGGCTCATTCCTATGTATTATGTATTTATCATTTTTCTTTTGTACTCTACAATTCGTACTCAAATTTTAGTCTATAATTAAACATGATCGTTGCAGCCCTTTCACAAAATTAATTTTAAATCAGATGTTTTTTCCATAAATAAACGATAAAGATTATTATCTAGTGGCCAAGAATAATTTTAAAATTATCAAAATTTAAATTTGCCGAAAATATAAAATACTTCGTATAATTACCTACCTTAGATATTTCATAATTAATTTACTTAATTATTTATATAATTATTTAAGTTAAAATATATTTACAATAAATTTAAATTTCTGGAATTTAAGAATTTGGGGAATTTCATAATAATTCGTCAATTGTAAAATTCGGAAATTATATATAAAAAAAAAATTCGTGTTCAGTGTATATTTTTTCGGTATTTTTGGTTAATTCCGTAGTTAATTATTTGAAAATCTAAAAATTAGATATACTCAGCACTACAGTGAAAGAACTCTTGACAAAAATTTCCATCATATATCAGCTTGAACGTTTCCCAAAATGTATAGTCAATAGAGCATTTTGCACGCAATTCTCCATTGAATCGGTCAAAAGTAGCATTTGCTTTAATGATGATTGCCCATCATCAATTTTCACAGTTTCGCTTTCGCTTAGAACGCATTCCCACAAAATTTCCTTCTGTCCAGGTGACAGAAGCCTACTTCAGATCCAATAAGGGAGAGAGAAATACGAAATTCCCTTGCAGAAGAGAGAGAAAAAGAGAGGAAAAGCGAGTCCTGAGTGCAATTGAATAGCACTATAATACGATACAACGGTATACTGAATACCCTGAATGACAATGAGAGACTTGATTTCAGAATGCGAGCTCATTATTGGGTCGGCTCGTCAAGATTCCGGACCCCTGTTGCCTCACCGGACCTGCTTAATACACGAACCTCCTTCCGTTTTTGTCAACTACTTCCCTCTTTGGACCACCCTTGGCTCACCCCTGACCTCCTCTCGAATATGGTCCTCGTTATGATCGGGGGTGCGGATTATTACTCGCCCACTCTCACATAATTCATGATATGTCCTCTTGTACGGAAAACATTTCCTGTTCGTTGCTGTTAACTTAAGTTATGGCACTCATTAAAAAGTCTGCTCAAAAAAAAAAAAACGTGTGAGAATCTCTCCTCTTCTACTTTTCCCCTCTTATAAGTATATCACTATAAAAATTACTTGAAATTTTTCCAGAATATTGCCGGCACCATCTGTTTTATGGTGATAATTTAATTTATTTTAAAAATAGTATAAAAGATAAAATTTCTAATGCAATGCATTCTTAAAAAATTGACAGTGACCGTCCTGAACTCATTTTAAGCAGAATTTTTATAGAACTTAACACTTAACTTTATCTAACACAATTTCGACGGGTAGTATAACTGAGTTTACATAATTGAAATAAAAATATTGTAAGCAGCAGTTTTGTTGATGAAAAAAAATTAAGTTGACTTTAATAAGGTTCAGAAAATTACACTGGCTATTGTGTAGAATATTACTTGACTAAGATTAGATTACCGGATACATAAATTCTGTGCGAAGGGACCGATACATTTGTCTACCCGCTTGGAAACGAATCGAAACTTTTGAAACCCTGGACCACCCTCGGTTCGACACCATAGCATCCTATTCGACTTCCGTGTGTATAATTGGGGGTGTTTTTCACGCCAACACCCTCCCATATATATATATATATTTCAAATCTAACGATGTTTACTTGTCCACTCACTCGCCGGCGCTTTGTTCATAACAAAATGCTCCACTACATTCTATTGCAAACATTGCCAATTGTCCACTATTAACTTAAATTATGGCTCTCATTAGAAAGTAGAAAGCTGCAGTAAGTGTGTGAACTTTTTTCCTGAGAACTTTTTCAGAAGTCTATAAGTAAAACATATCGATTTTACTTGTTAGAAATTTTTAATACAATATCTGAAAGTTTGTTAAGATAAACTAAAAATGTGAA
This sequence comes from Synergus gifuensis, assembly GCA_904066015.1. NCBI lineage: Eukaryota > Metazoa > Arthropoda > Insecta > Hymenoptera > Cynipidae > Synergus > Synergus gifuensis. Next base: position 1,959,293 of record CAJFCO010000121.1, read on the forward strand.
TCTCTCGATCTAAAATTCTTAATTCGATTAAAATTCTGTAATCTAATTTTTTCCATGAATTCATAGTAATAGAAACAAAATATGGGCCTCTCGTAAATCATCGCTTTGAGTCTCTCTCATTAACAGTTGATAAAGAGCTTTTTTTTACCATAGAGCCCCTTCTGTAGTCACTTTTACCGTCTGTCTTCCTTCTCACTGCATTCCTCCTTTACATCTGAATCCGAATATCTTTATTTTAGTAACGGAAACAAAATTCCCTTTAGGAATAGTTATTCCCTGGAGAAAAGTGTCTCCTTTTGGGCTGTCCATCTTAATTTTGTATCTTCGGGAACAATTATTTCTGAGCAAGTGGAGCTCCCAAAACACGTTTTTCTACCTCTTTTAATGAATTCCTACATTTATATTTTATCATTTTCAAAGCGTTAAATAATATTATATGTAACATAATTCGACTTTTACTATATTATTTAAAACTATTTACCCTGCATAAACGGTCAATATATAATAGCAAATCTGTTCTATATGTGTGTATAATACTTAATTGCGTATCTTCATCTCTTGAATTACTTTCAAGTATTTTCAATTCCTTACACTTCAATCTCTTCATTTTCTCAGATTTTTTTGTTACTCCATTATCTACATTTTATTTCAAACTGAGCGCAATTCCTTTACAATTTCTTGTAGTGCTTGTGTTTTCTGCTCGCATTTTAATTTTTCCTTTTCACATTTAAATCCGACTATCTGAGACTCTCAACTGACTTACCTTTTTGTGTTTGATTACAAGGTCTGATTATTTCAGTAGATTGCCTCAGAAATAAGTCTATTCGTACCACAGGGATGAAGAATTTTGCATTCAGCCGAGCAAACTCTTCGATTTGAATTTGATGCGTTTTGTTAGCAAACTTCTTTTGTATTTATTAATTCAATATTTTTTACTTCGAATTTTCAAGCACTTTTCAATATATTTAAATCAATCTTTCAATTTCTATCTCGAATCTTATGTAACTTTTCTTAGCGATATAATTTTTTGTTTGAAATCTATTAAATCCATCTTCAGCTTGAAAATACAATGAAATCTTTTCACAAAACTCGATGGTAAATTTATTCCTAAAAACTTCTTCTTACACTTCTTCATGTATTATGCAATATTTAGTTCTAACTTGAAAAGCAGTTTTGCTCTTATTATTATTTACATGCCTCTGATGTAATTCTTCCTCAATAATAGGTAAAATTCATAAACTAAGAATCCCAACGAACAGTTTGAAAAGACCAAGATCTTTGCACCGGTTTGATGAAAAGAACTCGGTTGTCGTGACGGGAACAAAAAAAATGTGCAATAACAGATAAGGGAGGATGTGTGAATCGTGGGGCGCAGATCTGTAACCCTTTTTTTCTCCCTTGTTCTGTGCACCCAATCTCAGGACTACCTTTGCCGAAATTAGTTTTCGTGGCCTCGTCGAAACCTGCTTCTTTTCTTTCACCCCTTTCTCGTAAACCCTGGCTCCACGGTCATTGGTAATGAATAAGCCCAGTAGACTGACGAAAGGGTAGATCACGATAAAATCACCACCACGGGACACTATTTGAAAACAACCCCTTAATCTAGATTCGGTGCTCGCATGATGCTGGCTTTGTGACCGCATTGGAAAGCGTTTCTCCGTATTCCCTCTTTACCAAATCAAGCCTTCAGGCATACGTGAAATTCGCTCCTTGTCCGATGAACCTTTTTTTATTTTTAAGATGGGAACGCATAGATCTAGAGAGAATAGGAGCAATCGCATCTGCACGCCTCGCGTAATATTTGCCGACAAACCGTGGAAGGGAAAATTAAGTTGAGGACTTTTCACCCCTTTCCTGCAATATATTTTCCTGAGGACTCTTGAGAGAAACTACCTCACTTTCAAGGGGATTCGTAGCACGCTAATATATGTAGCGAATTGGTGATGTTTTAACTTTTAACTCTCTAGACATTTATTTTGGACCTCTCTGTAAATCAGATAGAGGAATAAACGCTGACAAATTAAATGTGTAACTAATAAAAATAGTAATTTTTTAGTTAATTTGTAACAAGTCTATATGATTTATAACATACATCACTTGTTTTCAAAACAAGATGACTCGATATGAAAAACTCATACCCAAATTTAAATTCATTTGAATTTTACTCCATTTTGACTCGACAATTTGTCTGTGTCAAATCTTTCGATAATTACTTCCTAGACCCTGCCAAGTTTCTAGACTAATTTCAAATTGATAAATCTCTTCTCCATCAGAACTCGCATCAAATCAAAGGAGTCAATCGCGATTCTATGAGTTCTTTTTTTTTGAGAAGCCTTTTCCCGCATAAATTTTATGCTTGAATGAAGCATGAATAATTGAAGAGGATTATGGTTCGCTTCAGTGGTGTTCCGTTTTTTCCCCTTTTTATGACGAAAAAAAAAAGATAAAAAATGTTTTCTGAAGCTATTACTGACACTGCACGACATGCAAAAACGTAAAACATGTAATTTTTCCACGTGCGAACGGCAGTGAACTGGCACAAATCAATACTGCGAAATTATCTCTTTTGTCGAAAGAAAATAACTGGCCTACTTTATGTAAAACATTGCGTTGCGAATATGCCCTGTCAATACTCCTATTTCACGTTTTCAATAAACCACGTAGGTCATCGATGTTTTGTTCTTGGAAAAAATATTCAGCCTACTTATTCATTGCTTTAGCCTTTTATTCTGCAATTTTTATTTTAACCATATTCTTTTATTTAACCATATTCTTTTATTTATTCTTTTATTTTATTTTAACCATATTTCTTTTATAATATAGATGAAATTTTGTTTCAAAAGAATGTCTTTTCATTCAGCTTTTCCGATTTTTCCAATTTAATCAATCAAATTTAATCTAACAAGCGGTAAGAACATTGTTTTGGACCACCCCCTCCTTCTCTTAAATTTCGTAATTTTCTCATTCTGAAAGAAACTAAAAACTTCTTATAATTTTTCCTACATTTTTAGAAGTTCCTAGAAGCAGATGGGAAATGCGAAAGGGAAAATATCCATATAAATTATGCGTTGCATAAACATTTCTGATGCATATTGTGATCCACAAACAGAGGCGAGAACAAACATATAATATACATCAGTAGAGAATGTCAAGACGAGAAACATGATAGGGATTTCGATGGGCAGCTCCCCTCGTGTTTTAACCGTTTACAATTATTTTACACCCCTCGAGATTTACGGCCCTTTTTTGAATAGTTTCACCAGAAATATGGCACAGTTACGTGGAATCACTTACGCCTAACATGCTCAATATTTTGCGTATGCATCAGCAGTTTTATCGAACGTGGGTGCAGGAAAGCCTAGTCAGTCAACTGCTATTCGAGGAAATCCAAATTACAATATCGAGCATTTAGATTATATACATATATAGCGTATGTCGAATACGAACAGTTGCGAGGCATGAAATTATCATTAACCAGAGGGGAACAGGGATGGTTTTCTGCCACATGACATCGAGAGTGAAAAATGAACTTTCCTTATACTTTCTCCACAAGCTTGGTCGCACTAAAAATAATACCTTCCCTTTCACAATACTGTCCATTTATTTTTCGTGAATTAGCCTCTGTTTCGCTACTAAAAAATTTGTCATGCCTGTCTTCCTTTTTGTTTGTTCTGGTATTCTATTTCCCGGGGTTAATTTTATCGGCAAAGTAGAAGTGGTTTGGAATTTTAGACGGTTTTTTTAGGTAAATATACTAGGATATATACTTCACTTTTTGCCAATATATGAATCATATCGTTGACGTTTTAAATGTTAAACGTGTCACGCTGCGAGAATTTAAGAACAATATGGGAAAGTTACGTATAAATGATCCCCCAGAATCTTTCCTATCATCCAAGGGGTTTGTATCTTTCATTGAATATCTCCTTGAAATTGGTTACATCTGTTACATAACGGTTCGACGCGTGAAACGATTTTTGATTCACAGTAGCTCGAAAAATTGACACACAGTTCCTTTCTTTTTCTGTTCTTAAATAGGAAATTGCTAGTCATCCGTCGCCTATTTACCTCAAAAGTCAGAGCACAATAGCAAATGGTCCAGCTCTCAGTCCCTTTGAATGACGAATATATGTCAGAACACTCGAATTCAGTTCGCTGATCGATGATGATGAAAATTAAGGGCAATGATTTCGCAACATTTCACTCTTTCATCCAAATCTCATCCCCTCTACCTAAATAAAGTCACGTGCGGTCACCTGAAAAGCGCGCCTTATGGCACACGTTTCCATCGGAACAGTAACAATTTTTTGTTACTTGCTCACTTTTTCTATAAACGTGAACGTCCATCAAGCATGCTTAATGACAATGATCGAATGAAGGACGCAGATAAGGCCCCTAATTAGGGTCCGATGCAACGCGCTCTCCTGCACCTTCACATTATATATGCTCCTAATTCCCTATGCACGCCTCCCTTTTCAAGGTCTCTCAACCCTTGACATATGATAATGTCCACCACGTGGAATAGCATGAATGCGTAATTATTCTTAACCGCTGCCACGGAACTCCAACCAGGGGGTGTAACGCTCTGTTAACGGGGGTGTTTTCTTCCTTCCAAGCCCCCTGCAAGGCTCTTAGTGAACACGATACATTTTACAGCGGAAAAATTATAATAAAAGTCTAATATACACACAAAGATCAGCCATGGTGGACGTTACAGAAAATCTATTAATCATTTGATACGTATTTTTACGGCAACTTCGCGCAACACCGGTTTGCACTTATCCTTTCGATACGCCGAGAACTTGTCGATAATTTATTTTCATTGGGATCGCATATGGCACCTAGTGCATTCAGGTTTTGTTCATTTTTTTAGAAAATGACTTCACTGTATCTTTAAATTCGTAAAAGTAACATATATTGTTGGGAAAAGTCATATCATTGTTAAAGTTGATAACAAAATGTATAATCTTTATTGATACTTCCATTTATTGACACACATTTCGTCAGCTTCGTTTTATACATTATTATATAACGTAAAATTATATGATAAACAAACTTCACTGGAAAGATAGATGCCCTTATTTACTGCTAAATATAAATTTCCCAAGCCTAAACATACATACAATACATCTTTATATAATTTTGAAGACACAAAATTACAATTGTAAAAGCTGTATCGTCGTAAATAGACTGGACAATCGATAATGTCTCAGCATGGGACAAAACCTGGACTCCCTATAGATCGACCATCGCGAATCACCCAAAACGAACATATAAGGTCTCGACTTTCTTCCGCAAATTTACGACTACCGAAAGTCCTTACGATGAACCGAACGATTTTACGGCCGGGAATTATGATTGGAACTTGGTGTAGAATATAATAAAACGGTGTATATGCTCTCGTTCATGTATATGTATAGATTATACGAGAGCGTCAACAGGATCGTTTCTGAGGGACGCGTAAAATTATCTGCAGTTAGTCATCTCGTGGAAAAGGAAAAGCAAAGAGAGCAGAAGACTCAGAAGACTGGTACACGTAGCTTTCTCCGCTAATTGGCGGGGATGACACATTGCCCTTGTAATTGGCCGAATGAGCCCGAGGAAGCAACGAGCCGAGGCGCGAACATACGCCAAGCGAAAGAAAGATCTCTTTCGTTGGCTCATTTGCTCTTTGATTTTACTTCACTTTCTTTCTTTTCTTTCAAGTACTGCTGCGAACGATAATTTCAATCAAAGACTATTTTCAAATAATTAAGATAAGGGGTCGTCATCCTTTTATTATACGTAATAACGCTTTCTTTGATCCTTGATTGTTACACAACTTTTTCACGCAACTTGAAGATCATAGTATTATTGACTTTTCATGAAATGATCAACGGACATCTTCCTTCCGCGTTTGTGTACAAGCTGGTGATCTTAAACCGTTTCTTAACACTTCACCGCGCATAAAATCGCGAAGCAGTCATGTCCCGGATTTATGTCCCATTTGCCATTATTCCCAATTTTCTCGGCGGAGTCTCACGACCGCTTTTTGGCGGGACATTGTATAGGGTTTGTGGTCATCCTCAGACTCGAATTTAATTCGATTGCGTCACGGTGGCCAATGGTCCATCTTTTCAGCCCCTCGACCGCCGATGTCGACCAGCTCTTCCTCGTTGAGAAAGGAAATTTAAGGCGTCACGGGATATTAGGCCCCGTTCACTGTTTGATCCGGTCATTGGGTCCACCGAACCCCCTCGAGATGTCCAAGTCCCAGAGTATTTGTCCGCGAATCCCGAGTGCATATTCATTACACAACTGGAAATACAACCGGCCCGTGCCGCCAGGTATGGTCAGAACTCTCTATAATGGCGGACACTGTGCCGTTGACAGTTAAAAAGTGCCTTGAATTGTACAGCGTCAGTGAAACATCAACGGAGATTGATTCAAAGAAATATGTATTATTCACTGCTCATTGGAGACTTCTTCCCGAAAGCTAATTTGATTGATACTATCGATTCAATTAAGGTCAATAGCTTCAAGTGGAGAGATGATGACCTAACAAAACTCCGGGGGGCTTGAAATTATTTATATTGACTGACATTTGTCAAGATCTTCACCTTAACGAATTTCATTACGTATAAAGTGAGTATAGACATTCTTGAACGAATTTATTAATTATATTAGTATTCAGTATTATTCTTCCATGTCAAATCCAAAAAAACCGTTATCAACTACCTGGAATCCGTTTACTATTTTTTATATTCAAATTCTTTTCGATTCATAAAAACTACGATCCTCTAATTTCGGTATACAGATATTTACAAGTCAATATTCTAAATCCCACGGACCCTGAGATTTTTTCTCCGCTCAATACGACGATTTGAGATCAAAGATCATGTCTCCGACCTTCCCTAGTTTCAAATTTTTTTGAAACACTATACGAATATTTCTTACACTCGCCTTGAATGGAAAAAGTGGGGAAAAATTTATTAATCAAAATTTTTTGAACAGGACCGAGCTTATAAGTAAGAGTAAATAACAAGATTGATTGATATTAAATGAACTTCCGTTCCCATGAGTCTCTTGTTCGTCTCTGGAGCGTGGCGGAGTTTTAAAGACTCATGTGGACTTGTAAGAGGGACCTCTTATTATTATATACTGACTTCTAGTTTCAACAGGTATGCACTTTCTAATGCATCATGGAAACATTTTATTTTAGAAAAATCAACGCGAAATTGGGAAAACGCGCCTCTGGAAATTCTTTTCATTTTCAAAGTCAGAATAAGAAATATAAATCCTTAAGGAATGACTTGCAGAACTTAAATGCCTTTCGTATTGTGACATCTGCAAGAATAGAAAAATATAAACGCCAAGAAACTGTCATCGTTCTTCAATTATTTGGAGTCTATAAATAAAGAAAGCATAAGTTATTTTACTCAAAATGTCATTTTTCAAATTTGACGTAATTAAAACGTGGTATTTTTACTTTCATTCAAATTAGAAATTGAAAATATTGAAACTTAAGTAAAATTACATTGAAACTAATAAAAATAAAGTGCGTGAAAGTCTCATTTTGGTAGGAGACATTAAAATAATTATTATCTGACCAGAGAAAATTTCTAGTAAAATGTTTCCGTTGAAGCAAAAACTTATTTCCTTAATTTGACGAATTTTCCAGGACAGGAAACATAATTTTCCTGTCACCACGTTTACCGAAAGGCGGTTTTCAGAATATATGCACAAAACATAAAATGAATGCAGGGGGGATGTGTCCAACACTAATCACCGTCACAGACGCATCTGTGGTCATGTAACCCTCCTCGTGTTACATACCCGAGTGCTTTCCCCACACGCGTGCTTCTCTGGAATTCAGAATACGTGATCTTGATCGCAAAAAAACAGAGCATTAGTGTCGAATCAAATTTAAATTTCCCACGAATTGCAGATTTCAAATTCTTCCCTTATAACTAGATTTTTAAGGTTTTTTTTGTCAAATAAATGAGATGACCTATAAACCTTTCTCAGAAGTTTTCTCGATTCATTAATCTCCATTTCTCACGTAAAAAATAAGCCGATCTAGAGTTTTTATTTTGATAAAAAAAAAACAATATGGAAAAAGTTTAAAAGTTTCTGATGATCATAAATATTTGACTAGGGGTGATGGGCCATTCACTTGTCACATTTAATTTTTTTTTTCGAGAGAAATAATGGACTTGTAATATTTGTAGATAGAGACGCCTATCTGAAAGGGACTAATAAAAAATAACGAAATGTTCAATACTAAATCTACGAATTAACGAAAGAAAAATTATTGAACATACATAGATTGACTGATAAATATATTTTTCTGAATTATAAATTGTCCGAATTATACAATTAACGAATTATTATTATAAATTCTAAAAGATTAAATGTAAGGAAATTAAAAATTGCCCATAATAAGTAAATAATTAGTAAAAAAAATTATAAAATATCTATTTTAATAATTACGAATAAATAAATAATTATTTCAATCAATTATAAAATACCAAGGGATGCATCACTCGAATTTTAAGTTTATATCAAACTTGAAGGTTTTCAAAAGAGTATAAAATATTATTAATATAATTGTTTATTTTCATATTTTAATTCCAGATATTTTTATACTATGGAATTTAAACTGAATTTTATCATTTCTATAATAAAATTCACTTACACAGAATATATTCAAATAAATTATCTAATTTCAATATTTATATTAATGAAGATTATTACAGTAATAAATTATATATTTTACCAAACTGGCAATAAATGACCTATTTCAAAAGGCAATAAAAACACAAAGAATTACAAATTACATACTACGATTCTTCCAAAAATTTAATATAAAAAAAAGTAATAAAATCACATTAGTGATACACATATGATCAATGATATTAATGAATAATTCCGGCGGAATGATTTTCATTTGATTTCCCTTGTTTTCCTATAAAATGTGTATGATTACATAAGAACGTAGTTTTAGTAATGGTTTATGGCTTACATGCGACCCCTAAAATATAAAATCCTAGGGTGCGGATAGCTAAAATCCCTTAATTCGGATCCGGTCCCCGTCAACCGGGCGAAGGATGGATATAAATCATATATGAGCTACCGAACCATGCATGCGGTATGTTTCAAAGGGTCTTGGCATCGGACGGTAATAAAGCGCAAAAAACAACCGTCGAGTTTTTCATCCCAAACTACAATTTTTCTTTTATTTATGATATTTACTTGCTTATTTACCAGTCAGCGAACGTATGGGAGTTTCGTCGATTTGACGGCGGTTAGCAATGTCAAAGAGGGAGGCTTAAGTACCATCGAAAACACGACCGTATGTCGTCTGTTTTTGCTGAGCTGCTAATGTTTTATTACCCTTTTTCCAAATTCAGCCGCGTGTATTACTAGTCGCGTGTATTAGTAAAATTACTACCAAAGATTTCCCAAATACGAAAATTATACGTATTGTATAATCATTATACATCAATTTATCTTCTCTATTCAGATGAAGGCTAATATAATACATAGATTTAATTATTATTAGCCATAAACATCTCGAAAACCAAACAGTATCATAAGCAACGCTTTTCATCTTAATCTAAGAATAATTTTGGATCCAAAAAAGCAGAGAGATTAAAAAAATGGAAAACATGCAAAAAACAATGAGGGATTACAGGACGTGCAGGACTCCGGTGTAAAGTCCCAAGAGATTTGATTCTTACAGTCGAGCAAGTTTACCAGGCCCGCCTAATAATTCTTTCAAGGCGTCAAGACGTGTTCGTGTCACAGCGTCGCGACGCCCGCGTCTGTCTCTTGTGCGCCCACGAAAAGCCCGTCGCACATTTTATTGCCACTGCCACTGACGCTGAGATTAACTGAGCTTGTAAAAGGCTGTATAAATAAAATCCGAGAAATAATTATTACGAGAGATTGGTGGCAGGACCACGCGAACCACAAGGTTTATACCTCGTAGTCAGCTGTCGACACTCTGTCCACATGGCTTTTAGCAATGATATCAAGTCTGAACGATACGAAGCAACTAAATGCTAATACTAATATTAGCGTCGTTAGCATTCGTCGTTATCTTGTTTTGCCCCGTAATTTCGTTTTTCATTAAGTGAATCCGCACACACGACAACCGACTGTACTTTATGAAAGGAACACGGAAACAATTTGCTTATAATTTGAAAACAGGACATTTTAGTCTTATTCTTTTCACTATTTTTCCAAGTTTCGAAAAATTTTTGTCTATAATGATACAAGATAATAAAACGTTATCAAAAAAATATTTTTACTCTTATTTTCAGAGTATTTTAGTATAATATAAAGTTAATGAGAAAAATATTAATTTTAGATAGCTCACACGAGCACGTGAACTTAAATATTGGCATTGGACGTAAATCTTCCTAACCCAGTGGCCCCTGGGACGATTCCCCATTCTAGTAATCCACTAAGGCCATACGTCTTACTTTTTTCAAAGAGAAAAAAGATATTGATAAAAAAAGTATCGGAATTCCCTTCCACTGCAACTGCTATGTATATATTCGTCGTATATGTGTTGGAGAGTGTTGACAATAGAAGGGATGCTTCTTATGGCGCGACTCCCAATTTGCGGTTTACCACTTCTGTCCTTTAAATATAGTTCTAAGCGAAACGCCCCGTTATTTGAAGAAAAAATTTTATGGTATGATATATTCTGTTTGTGGGTTTCGAATAACCAGGAATTTTATTACAAAAAATTATCTCTTCTGCAAATAGTTAGACTCAAATATTGAACTATAGAAAATAGTAATAGGTTAAAAACCAATAAATATCGAGGTCATTTGCATATAAATTGTATTTCGCACATATGTTCATTTTCCAATTGTCGCGTGCACAGAAAGATTTTCTAAATATTATGATTATACTCTATCAATGCATATATCGATGCACTCTAAATCTGAATCAGCGATAGAGGGCATGACACTGGTTTATCAGCGTATAAACGCTGTTTGGAATCAGTGGTATACTTACCGCTGATTCAGAGTAGGAGAGCATCGACACATGTTCATTTACAAAATCTGTACACGTGCACAGAACGATTTCCTAAACATTACGATACCTTATATCGATGCAAGTTTATTTCCGATCTGTGCGTGTGCAGAAATGTCTTGCTCAATTATATACGTGCACAGAAAGATTTTATAAACATTATGATATGGATTTATCGATGCATGCTGACTTCCCAAATGTGCGCGCAGGTGTCGATGCAACGACGCATCATAATCATGTACATATGTACAGTTAAGAAATGAACATGTGTTGATGCATCGTTGTTTCGTTTAACCGATTCATTAGTAAAGTAAAATAATATTAAGAAAATCGTTCTGTGCATTCATATTCATTTATAAATGTATATGAAATCATTTGAGTATACATTATATATATTAAATTTTATACGTATTTTTCTATAAGTGCTGCGTAATATGCGCGCGTATCAGATACATTGTAACGGACACATAAAAAAGTTAACTCTTAATCTGGATTCACCTTGAAGAGCGGTAAGTTTGGAAAGGAACTATCGTGAATCTAAGGATGAAACGAGATCCCAGAGTGAATGAAAGAAGCGAATAGATTTTGAAAGTAAAGGAGTCGTTGTAAAGTTCGTAACGGAGAGGATACTTGACACCCCTGTGTAACAAAATCCGTACCGCTAGCTGAATAGCAAGGAAAGAACTTTGAAATTGCCAGTTTTAAGAAAAGGAAAGAGGTTGTTACCAGTTCTAAATATTGTTATTCCACGTTGATAAGATAAGAGTTGGTACACTGAAAAAGAATTTACGTTGGTTCAAGTAAACACATGTACTTGGCCGATTCTACTTGAGACAAATTAATATTTCTTTACCATAAGAAAACGAATTTCTAGAATCAAGAAAATAATGGTATCAGTAAAATTACTCGGAGCAATTAAATATATATTAGAAACAAATAAATATGTAATTATTTCCATTTAATTATTTACTTGTATGTAATACATATAATTTATTAGATCAAATAAATATTTTCTTAAGATTCTTGATTCAAGAATATCACAATCATCATTTATCATTTAGGTTATATGGACTTTTTTATTCAGACTCTTATAATGTCTTCGTAGGTGAGTGGAACATCGCCCGACTGCTGTCCCGAAGAGCGGAGACCCGTGTTCGATTCCCGCTAACCCAATTTTTCTGTTTCAGCTTATAATTTAATAATATCCTATATTTTCAGAATATACATATATGTAATAATTTCTAATGTTGTCAATTCTAATTTAAATAAATAATAAATATAAAATAATCCTTGATTATATATAATATATTATATATAAATTATATAATATATTATATGTATTATATATAAATCCTTGATTCAAGTAATTCTTTATTCACATTAAAATCATAAATTCTTGGAATAAGAAAATTATATATTCAATCTGATCATATATTTACTAAATTTAAGAAAATATGTACTAGTTCCAAGCATTCCGTATCAAGTACTTATTTTCTTGGATCAATCTCATATGGTATGGTCCGTATGTAAGATGACCATATTCTTGATCCAAGAATTTTTTTCTTGATCCAAGATTTTTTTTTTTAGTGTATATGTAACTCTTGATAGGGGCTGTTTTTCGTCATTAATAAGTTTGCATTGATCGTTGATATCTTCAGATTTTTTGCTAACTTTGCAATGATAAATATCAATCTCTGACAACTATCAATAAAAATTCTTGACAATGGTAATTAACAACCCCTTAGTTTTTTCTATTCTCTTCTATTCTATTCTATTCTATTCTATGAAAATTTTCTATTCGAATTAACCATCTATCCGTTGCTAGCCAATCAGCTGAATTTGGCAGAATAGTAGAGCTTTCAGATCTGAATTTTGACATAATCTCTATGATACGAAGTCTTCTATCTTGAAGAAGCAACAACTTGAGATTAAAAACAAACGAGGTTCCCTCGGAAACGGCGCCTAACGCAGCATCCAGCTCGTTATGAGGCCAATGAGCGTCTAATGAGGGTGGAGCTTGCGACGAGATCTCCACCTACTCTTAAAACGCTCTATTTCTCGTGTCCACATCGAGTGGGAACCCAGAAGAAGAGCTTTAAGTACATCTTAACTCGCTAAAGTCAGTTGGCATCGTGCCGCCCTAAGCACGAAACGCCGCGTGAAATAATTTCAGGAGATAACTCTCTCTGGCTCTCTCTTTCTCTTACTTTCTCTTACTTTCTCAGTTCTCCACCCCAACTGCAGTTAATTGAATCGCGATTCGACTAATTCAATTACCCGTGAAATACTCCCCTCGTAATTCAATTCCGGTTCTAATTCGGACCAGAATATGGTTCGCACTTTACGCTTTGCACTTTACCCCTCGAAACGAACGTTTGATTATAACGACAGGACTTAATTTACACAAATTTACATCCGAGTTTTCAATCCGGTATCAGAAATAAGTAATAAAACCGGCACACGATCACTTTCTAATGGCCTAACAAGTGCGACGGCTCGTATAAAATGTGCACCGGCAGTTGTGGCACGCGTGCGTCGATTTTTAAAATCGCGGAAGGCACGCTCAATCCGACTTACAAAACTGCTAAAGCAACTTAATACTTGAAACTGATTTACGCCCACATGATCTGGTTGATATCAAGCAAAGTGCGTGTGCGATTTAATTTTAGTGAATTTATATCTGAGGATTTATATTGCAGTGTTTTAAACTGTCCGAAATCACGAAGACTCCAATATTTTGTGTTGAAAGATTATGGTGTGTTGAACTGTGCTGAGAAATTTATGAGGTTTGAAGAAGTGGATTAAGGAGTGAATACATTTTGTCATTTTTTTAAGACGAGAAGCATAGGGAAAGAGAATCTGCAATGTTGAACGCAGATTTGAATCATGGTACAAATACTTCTGTGATTGTGTCCCAGATTCAGAATTCACATGCCCCGCAAGATTTTACTGTGTCTCGTTTATTGTCAACACCAAATCATACATTAGGTGAGTTGCTACAACTTAAAGGAAGTGCTAATTATGGCCGGCAAGTTGATTTAAGTTTAAAAAGGAAATCTCTTCAGGAAGACAATAATTGTCTTTGAGGAATGAATATTGACGATTATTATCTGTAAACTTATTAGAGACCGATTCTTCGAATATTTGATGTGGTTCAAGTTATATAATAGTCGTAACAAATTAGCAGTCTTTTTTCTTGATTTATAATTTATTACATGAGCTAAAGTACCCGAAAATAACGCAAATGTTAATCAGTGCTTTTTTCTTTATTCGACTTTTTGTATATATTTATAAATGGAAAGCGTCTAAGCACTAATGTTAATACATTTAAATTGTATTTATATACATTTATTAACATTAATACACAAAATTATAGCTTTTCATACAGTTTATGAAATTTCATACAGGTTTTTCTAACAGTTTTTTATTTATTTTTCTTTATTTCTTAAATTTTTCCTGGTTTATTATATAATATCTCAAAAAACAGTAGAATTTCACTGAGAATCAGCGACTAACTTTTCAAAAATCGCTGAAATTTCAGTCCTTTCTTTTCACACTGATTGCCCGACAAGAAGACGACCGCGCGAAATCAGCCCTCGCGTTACTGAAAATTCAGTAACATATTTCAGTAGATTTTGACTGATTCGTAGTCGATTTTCAGTGACTAAAATCTTGACAAATTAGACAATAATAAATTCCTAAAGAAATTTTCACTGGTTACTGAATCGAATCAGTAACGATTAGTCAATATAGTCTCTGATTCTCAATCGATTTTCACTGATATATCGGTCTTTAAGCTATTTGAATTTAATATAAAAAATTATAATTATTCCAAATAAGGTTTTTTTTTTGTTTTTTTAATAATAGTGTGCATTTATTATAACCTGAATTTCAAACAGGTTCTGACTATGTGGAACAAAATATCATTTCTAGACTTCAGAAACGACTTATTTGATTAAATCTGGTTTTGACTAATTTTGCAAAAAAAAAAAAGAGACAAAGTAAGATATATGTCATTTAGGTCTGAAGTGTAATTAGATTAATCTGACCATCAGATTATTAAAAATTGTATTTAAAGAAGTGTTCTCAATATTCAGGAATATTTACTAAACAAAATTATTCAATTAGTTTCAAGAGTACTTAGGTTAATCCCATTATGCTTTATCTACATTATTTTGAGTAAATCGTGTTATGCAGAGATAATTTTTTGTTTGAACCGATATGAATGAAAAATTGCCCAATTCTTGGTATTTTTATACTCTAAACTGTTAAACAGACACGTGCAGATAAACAAAGACGCAGTTTTTTTACTACCGTGTCTAAGCAAACATATATTTATTCATATATTTGTATCTCGCCCTCTTGTTTTTGCAAAATATATTAATTTTCATTTTTCAAAAAAAAAAAAACACTGTCTCTCCTCTCCAAAGCGCAAGCACAAGATAAACTCTTATTGGATATATTCACCACAAAATAGTGCAACTTAGAAAAAAATCAAGAAAAAGAACCGTGGCCTGTTTGAAAAAATTGAGTCACAATTTTCAGAAAGTACTATAATCAAAAAGAAAGATTAGTTAATTTTTTCATAAATTGCATTACGAGTTTGAAAAATTCAAATACTCATAACTTTGTCAAAAAAATTGCCTGCAATATTTAGCATGAATTCGGTCGTAACAAAAATTTAATTTTTGGCACAGAACTTGAGAATTTCGCTATTTTTATATAATTTATTTTTTATACTTTTATTTCAAAATCACGCATGTTTGCTTTTGAGCATATATTAGTCACTCGATTTCATCGAAATCGTTCACTTCCAGTCATGCTGCTCACATTATGCCGCGTTGCTGAACTTTCAAGTACAAATAAGTCAAATACAGAGAAGTCATTGAAGGATTGCCACAAGATTTTCCAACTTGCTTCTGTTTTTCTATCCGTCGTGGCATCTCGTAAATTCGTTCTTAAATGCCAAGTGACTTGAAGCAATTTTGAAAAACTCCCACGTAAAATTCATGCTAAATTAATGTGCTGCATCTTCATGTTAAAATTTGTTTTGCATAAGCACATTCAGATAAAAATATCACCGAAGCAGTAAGCAAAAGGAAGCTTTTATCTTTGTATAAGTTATGTAATTACAGAATTATGTAATTATACTGATATCTATATCTGCATCTAACTCAACTGAAAATATATTCCTCAACGAATATAGATGACGTTGGACATTTTAATGGACTTGATAATGTACATTATAAAAAACTAAAGGCTTGTTTTTTTTCTGTTTAAAGATTGCGGCGACAGTCCATCTGCCCCCGGAAGTAGAAGGCCTAGAAGAAGTAGAACAACATTTTCTGCACAACAATTGGCTGCATTAGAAAGAGTTTTTGAAAGAACTCATTATCCAGATGCCTTCGTCCGAGAAGAATTAGCGACAAGGGTTTCACTCTCGGAAGCTAGAGTTCAGGTATTTCAAGTGTTTAATAATAATCATATATAACTTGTGATTGAATACTTTGTAATACTTCAGAAAGCTTTCAGTGACTTAGGTAATTAATTGCAGAGTGATAATAGTGCCTCAGTTGAAACAATTCTCAGAAGAAGAAGAAAAATGATCTCTGTCATGACGAAGACATTCCCCTTGTCTCAACACGATCAAGTGGAATTGGGTTGACAGTGGAATCTTTTCTGTGGTTGAGGGAGAAGTCGTGACGAGACGAGGGTGCGAAGTCGTAAATATCCTGCAGGATCAGTTTCCCGACGATTACATATAGGTAGTTTATTCTTTCACACGGTGGTCCAAAGACTCGAAAGTTTCGTGGATGTTGATGATTCGAAGATCGAGTTTGAGAAGCAGTGGCTTTTGGACGGATACGTGGACCGGAGACGGGACAGCGTGACGGCTCCTGGCAGGCGCACAAGCTACAGAGACAGACGTACCGACAGACAGACGGATAGGAAGACATGGCAGACAGAAGGGTGTACGCAGTATGTACGCACACGTGCTGGATGAACGTTATGCTATGCCAACCACACATGCTGGAGACATATAAGCGGTCCCGGCAAGCTAATCATAGCTCTTTGCCTGACAACCTGTCTCCTCCGATTTTCTGCCTAGCTGTCCGCAACGTCCTCCGAATTTTCTCCTTTATGCAAGATGCACACCACTTATGCACAACTACTGACATAATAGCTGATATTCGAAAAACTAGTTGTGAATCCGATCTCGGGTGTTTCATTTAACTATATTTATATTTTTTTATGATGCTCATTTGTTGAGCACTTTGCTTCCTCATTATGATGAAGATGCAAATGCAATTGCTTCCTCAAGAGGAAGCATTAACTATTTCTTTAATTATTAAAAAATATATTTAATTCTGTGCTCTCGAAGAAAAACATCTTGCACCTATTTTGAATTAGTCTAATACCAATATTTTAATCAATTTTCAAGTAGATGAATCTCGCCACTATGACTTTCATTGATATCACTATACTTAAATATCCACCATACATATACACACACATACATATGTATATACATGCATACATCCGGATAATTGATTAGAACGTTACATTACACTCTAAATTTATCAACTGAGGAAAGTTTAATTAAAAACTATTTTAAAAATATTAGAAAATGTAAAGACTACAAAGCTTCCTTTATGAGGAAGCATAGATAATCAAAAATCGCCAGAATATGGAGCATTCAGATTAAAAATAGTATATTATGCGATTATTTAATGTTAAAAATAACATTTCTTAGTTCACGTGAATTTTTTACACCTTGGAGACAGAAGTCTATATTTTGATTTATTGAAGTTAATCTATATGTATTATACTCTCTTTATCTGAATTAGCGATGAGTAGGTATACCACTGATTCCATTCAGGGTATATATATGCTAATGAACCAGTGAATGTCACACACACCCTCTATCAGCAAAATTCCACTGATTCATCAGCGCATTCACGCTAATTAGAATTATGGTATACTTATCGCTGATTCAGATTTTGGGAGTTTTGGCTTTATAATGTTCGTCTATTTATATTGCAGATTTTTATGATTTTTAAAAGACTTCGTGGAATTTGAATGAATTTTAAAGTTTGTCGTAAAATTTTAAAAAATTTCGAAGGATTTCATGACATGGAATTTTTTAAGCGTTTTCAAGAGATTTTAAATGGAATTCCTCGAATTTTATGACATTTTAAAGAATTTTAGGGACTGTAAGAAATTTAAATGTGAAATTTTAATGGAGAGAGTTTAAAAGGTGAACGTTATTATTTTTATTATACATTGCGATCTTAAAACATTTCAAATTGAACTCGTTTGCAAACTATGAAACTGGTATCTTCTATTGTGAAAACAATAATGTACAAAAAAGTAAATAAGCAGCAAGAAGCATGCATTTTCACTAGTATAAAATGACAAAAAAAAATGATATCTAAATGGAAATGAAGACATTGAACAAATGACACGCTTTTTGAAGCGTTAGACTGTTAAATTCGCTAAGTGCCTAGTAGGTTTGAGAAACCGCAGCTTGTATATAGCATAAGGGGATAAAGGGGTGATAAGTCACCATGGGGGTGTGGTTTTCTTGTTAAATCCGTTACGTAATGCGATTCGACGTGGTGGTCGTTGAGGGGGTAGGCGGTTGTAATGCAACCGTGAACTCATTTGTGCCTTGTCACGCTGCTGCACGCAATTTGATAATATAATTCAAGACATTTGTAGATTAAGAAACGAAGGTGGTCTTGGTCTTAGCCCACGCAAGCAAGTTGCAGGTGACATCAATTACAGGGGGAAAGGATGATATACATAAGTGAAAGAAAGTGAATAAAAAATTGTACATCTGGTTAGAACATAGCATGTCAATTATGAATATAATTAGACCTTTTAAACGAGGGAGACACGCGCCAGAAATTGAAACTTCCGCAAGTTTCGATGTTAATAATAAGAGAGTACATACTATGTAGTCATAATCTATTATTAATATTATAATTATACCTTTACGTCAAGTCTCTTAAAGATTTGATAAAAGAATATATATCTCTTTATTTTTCCTAATTTACTTCTCAAAAAGCCTATTTTTTTCAGGTATGGTTCCAAAATAGAAGAGCGAAATTTCGAAGAAATGAAAGAAGTTCAGCTATGAATAGAGGAGTATCGACAAACAGAGAAATGGAGGCAGCTTTGCCTTTGAGGCCAATTAGAGTAAATCACAGCCATGAGAGCAATTCAGAACCCCTTCAGTCTCCACAAATTGCTCAATATCCCTATAGCGATTATTGGAGATCTCCACAACACTATGCCACAGTCCAATCGACAACTAGCTGTCATGGATTTGTCAACGGAAATCTGGGAAATATAGGACTCAGCACATATCACCAACCGGAAGTTCATGCCACTCTGGAAACCCCTTCAATGAACAGCTTAAGTGCACTTAGACTGCGAAATCATCCTTATGGTGCCGCTTATTCTGCAATGCACGCCAGTATGTGACACCTCTTGATATATGAAACCTTTTTATGCAAAGGAACTTTATCCACCATCCAAATCTCTTTGCTTTCTTCCATCTCGATGATCGCAAATCTACTGAAACCAAAGGACTCGGCTGTAAACTTTTTTGTGCAATATCTTACAACCTTCCTGTGCCTCTGCAAAAATTCCCAATATGTGTAAAACATCCTATTGGATATATATATATATATATATATATATATATATATATATATATATATATATATATATATATATA